>CACRXP010000450.1:286996-333881 GCA_902702965.1 Spirometra erinaceieuropaei | reverse complement strand
CCAAGTATGGGAGTCAACTAGCGGCCTACAACTTGAAACTAGATTCCAATATGGGCTCAAAAGAATTTACCGTAATTTTTCGGTTTTGCATTGTTCAGGACTCTGCTGACTAAGGCAGTCAGGAAATCGCCTGATTTTGCTGGTAGAAATGTCACAGGAAAAAGGGTTTTCATAAGGCCACATGTTGATAGGTCGGTCAGCGAGCAGTTGCTTTGACTAGAATTCATTCGTCAATCATTAACATTCGCTTTCACGAACATTAAGAAAATATTTCTCCCATCGAACTGCTTTACAGTTTTGCATGTGTTAGAACACCTTGAGTTTCAGGCCGTACTTGGAATATCAGTGAGTATTTCATTATTTTTAGTGTTTTGAAAGTATTGCCCATAAAATTAGACTCTGTGCCATAGGCTTATCTATTCCTTCAATATAGGATATTTTTTAAAAGCCTTTGCCGAATTAGTGACTTCTTGGACATTCTTTATAACGCAGATGGTCGTTTGCGTCATATATGCCGACCCATCCCTTTACGAAGATTCAATGCGAAAACGAATGAACGTTCACAAAGAAAATCAGCTAATTTGTCTTCTGTAAACCAAAAAGCCCGCTCTTTTCTCTAAACGAGCGTCTTTTTCGTTATATTTTCCTAATTCGGAGCCCGTTTGGTGGTTATAAATACACGTCAGTGTGCCATATAAGTATTTAATATTGCTAAAAAGGCCAGTCTTTGCTCCTTCCGTTTCTAAGAATTACGGACCAGCGGAAACGAAAGTATACAAAAATATCTTACTATATGATTAATATCTTGCACAGCCACTCGGCGCAGGACCGTTTCGTGGAAAGTTACTGAATAATCGCAAAGGGTGGGGAAATATTCGAAAAGTTAAACAAAAGACTGCTTATAGACTCTATTACTGCGTTTTAAGGCATGAAATCACACAGATTCGTAGACCTGACTTTTTCAATTCAAAAAAACGTCTAGATTTTAAACAAGAGCCTTTTACATACATCCGGCCTTATCTGATTTCAATGGGAAAAATAGGTTTCCAAACACGGCAAGTTCCGCCTATGTAAACTCTCGAGTTTAGATTATTCCCCTCGCATAGGACAGATATTAGCATAGTAAATTATCCAACTGCAAGGTAGCGTTGATTTTCATTTAATTTTACAAGCATTTCGGTGATTGAAATTACTTTTTAACATATTCTGCATTCACAAAGGGCAATTTTTGGAACAGGCCAGACGAATAAATGAAATTCGCAACATTTTAGATGTCAAGAGTAATCGTCTCAATTTTCCTCATGAGCCTACGTAAGTTAGGTTACGTACTGCATACACACGGCATTTCGATGCTGCAAGCACGAAAAGATAAAAGACTGCAGGGTTTCCAAAATTATTCACATATACTGGATGACAAATTTAGGACGTGGGATTTATCTGGCAATGAGAGGATAGGTAGGTAATGTCGAAGCCACAGATTAGACATGAGATAGGGGGCAATTTCAGACACCTATAAGCACTGCTAACTTTGTACATTTTCATTCCTTCATGTAACTGTATTGGCCTGGCGAAGAATTACCGAAAACACGTGTTTGCCAACTTGACTTTTCAATTTTGGAATAGTATTTTTAAATTGAAAGGTACCTCAACTCCTTATATATAACGTCAGTGTCGGCTGGAGATGTATTTTAGTTTCATGACGCCACTCAAATTACTTTAACTGGTCAATCTCATGACATTTTACCAGAATTCAAAGATATGTTTCCGATTAGAAAGGAGTTCCCAGGGGGGTTTGTAACACTGAGTATTGAGCCGGGATGTCAATTCTCAAAGGCGCCTATTTCTGTCTGCCTGCAAACACCATAAACGAGCTAAAATGACTAAGTAGTCAGCGTAGGGTATTTCCGTTAATTTTTGATGTCTTTATAAATTTAAATATATTTTGAAAAAAAGCATGCAAAAATCCTTTTTGTACTTATATGGTAGCAAAGTAATCTAATCTAACTTTTTATGAGTTAGCTCCGAACGTCTCGTTGAGTGGCTCCTCCCTCATTACCCTTTCTATGCTTGTTTTGTGCAGTCTACTAGCTCATGAATTGTCGTATCACCGTTGTCTGGACTGAAAACTTTGCAATTCATATTTTTCTGGTGGACAACGCCGCTTTACTGAGTACCTCGACCGATTTACAGACGTCCTCCCAAAAAGCATACCTTTCAAGCTGCTTGGAAGAAACATACCACCACACTCGCAAATCTTGTCGATGTGAATCACAGAAGCAACTTGGGTTGTCTACCGGACACCTGCAAAATTCTGAAGGGGCATATGCTATCGGGTGCTGGCTTCAGCCGAGGCAGTGGCTGTACGGCTAGCGAATCCAGTGCTGTGTTGCCAGCAGACATCGGTGCAGGCGCTCCGTCTTCCCTGGCCAAAACGACCCCCAGATGCATGCAGCCCCAATTCCGCCTATCCGACTAACGAGCATCACTCACCGCCCATGAATCCCTCTAGGTCTGAAAGCGTGTGCTACGCCAGTATCAGCAAACCGTGATCCTAGTAGAAGGGAAGAGACGAGTCCCAGGAAGCAGGTGGTGGGCATGGCTGCCCAGTCATCCTCGTCCTTCTGACCCCTGATGGGGTGTTGTTGTTGGTGGTGGTGAAATATCCTGGTCAAGTGTGTATGTTGCAGACCAGGAGGTGAGGTGGCACGCCTACGTGCGGGTCCAGCCGTGCCAGCCACTTGAACCCTCCCCCATCTCAGGTTTACTTGACACTGACTTGACAACGGGTCCAGGTGGAGAGTGGGGAAGAGAGAGTGTGGTAGATGCTGCGCAAGTCCATTATCACTATAAACTAATTCACGCGCAACTCACCGTAACTGCTGCACTTTGCTGTGTAGCACGCGATGGACATCGTCGGAATCGATGATCGAAATGCCAGTCTCGTCATTCGAGCGGCGTGGGGACGATTAGTGTTAATCCTGTGAACTCATGCTTTCAATCTCTATGCAGTTGTATTGGCCCGACCACGATTTACAGAGAATAATGTTAGCCAACTTGGGAATATTCACAGAACACTGTAAAATGTCTTCGTAAGATACGACAACCGCACTTAATGGGATTTTCTGAATACGACCGAGCTCTAGTTTCAGGTTCCGACAGAAACCACGATCATTTTGCCTAGAGTCAATTTTTTACCTATTTCTTTCTTTTTATTTGCTCTTGAAAGCTGCACTCCATGCAGACGAAGGTTGTGCGTCCTATCCATATTTGGACACTGACTTGCGGTAAGGTCTCTATCTCATCAAATTTACGCGAAAATTCTAAAAAAGGTTTTCGCTTAGTAAAGACAACTCAAATGCGGTTGTAATACTGATTACCATGTGGAGTAATCTCGCGATATTCCACTTACTCCAGGATATCGGCCTTTAAGTGCGCCACCTTTCATCCGCTTGCAAAAGCTAACCTCGATAAAATTTGGACTGCTTAAATGATGTTATTTTTATTTTCGATTTTTTGGCGCTCTTATAAATTCATAGGTTTTTCACAATAAACACGCACGAAATACCATTTTTCGGCCCATACGGTAGGAAGCCGTGTCTTCTTAAAATCTTATTTTGTAATACAGGCTACATTTCGGCTTGAAAATTTTAAGCTCCCGAATATTTTTGGACTCGACCTGCGGCTGCACTTGCGCTACATACTACAAGCTGTAAACTCTCCATGTAAAGTACATCACAAGTTTGTCAGTATCTTTAAGAATTATCTATATGGAGCCCATAAAAGTTTGTTAATTGTGTGGGCTATGCTGTCTACTTCATAAGAAACTTTACTAAATGGGCAGACACGAGGTTACCTGACTGGACTTTCTATGGTCTCATAAAATCTCGTCCATCAAAACGTCTTAAAAATCAAAAGATGCCTCTAGGCACTAACTCTAAAGATGGCAGGAGTTTAAAGCGAATGAACACAATAAAGGATTTATTTGTGTGCGTTTTCCGTAGAATATATTATAATCTATAAAAGCATCGAAAGTCTAAGGAAAAAATCATACTTTTTAAGCAGTTACATTGTCGAGCCTGGTTTTTTTTTCGCAGCAACCAGGAAAAAGATGCCTATAAAAGTTAAAACCACGAAGTGACCGAAACATTGTAAACTTATGCTACATGGTAACCAATGTTGCAAACGCACTTTCTTTCCGATCGAAAGCTTATTTCAGAATTCCTATAAACATTTCATGCGATTGGTCACTAGCTGTACTTAACCCGAATGCTTCAGATTCTTTGAGAGACTGAGTTCTAACCCTCTCATCCCCTCACAAGACGCTTATAAGTTCAGAGACTGTACTGAGATTATTTTTTCCCATTTGCCCTCTCGGAGACTCACGGCAATAAGCCGTTGTCTCAAAGTTAGACAAAACGATTCCTCTCAAATAAAGTTGCCTGCAATTGCAAGTCACGTGACCCAAGTCTTGGCTCTCAAATCCAGAGGACGCGTGAAAAACAAGGAGTAATTTTTAAAGGTGGCGTTATTACGCACCAGCTTTAAGAAAACAACTTTCATTTAACAAGATCTCGCCCCTTTGTATGTCATACAGCAGGGAATTACCATCGCTGTGCTGTAGCCAGCCTGGCGTGTTTTGGCTTCAGACCACAAGACTTCTAGTTGGCAACTGCTCAGACCGCGTTTTTTTCCTCAACAACCTGTCAATTAATGCCTCGGTTTTTTTAAAAAGCATCCTCTTCCTGGCGGTTTTTCCCTGACGTCCTAGCTGAAAGGCGATCGATCACTGCGCTAGACACTTGGCTTTACATAGGAATACGCTTTATTTTGAAATTATCATTCAAAATTTGCAGCAGAAAGGGGCCTCGTTCACCGTGGACTGACGATAAATTAACTAACCACGCAAGAGTCAAAAGGTTTGCTGATAGAAGCGAACAGGCGTGTTCCAGGTAGCAGTTCAGAAGATGAAGATGCAATCACTGGAACAAGAAATTTATTTGCCCGAAAAGTCGGATTCTCACTCGAACCCATCATCAGAGACATTCGCAGATAAAGGTGATGGTGGCACCAGGAGTGCAGTATTTATAGCACGTGGCTGCTGTGGGACCGTATGCGCTCTGCAATTAACAGTTCTCCAATATCATCGCTGGGGTCGTAATTGATGCGGTGGTGGCTTGTGGGTCCGAGTGCGAGTCGTTAATTGCCGCGATTTCGTCATCCGTGCTGGATGCTGGTGTGACGATTGCCCGGCAAACTGGCTCATGGTCACCGTGATGATTGCTCGAGTCATGGTTCACAGGCCCGCAATCCATCAACAAGCACAATGACCTCCCGGTACCCTATTCCGTACTGCGATTTTCCCTGGGCAGGAGAATCAGTCACGTTGGGAGGGCGCGGGCCAGCAATCATCACGGTGACAGTGAGCCAGTTTGCCGAGCAATCGGCACATCAGCATCCAGCACGGATGACGAAATCGCGGCCATTAACGACTAGGACTCGGACCGACAAGCCACCACCGCATCAATTACAACCCCAGCGGTGATTGCGAGAACTGTTAATTGCAGTGCGCATACGGTCCCACGGCAGCCACGCGCTATAAATACTGCACTCCTGGTGCCACCATTACCTTTATCTGCGACTCTCTCTGATGATGGATTCGAGTGAGAATCCGAAACGTCAGGCAAACCAAACTTCTTGTTCCAGTGATCGCGTCAAAATGTTTGCACAAAAAATTAACCTCTATTACGGGGACAACTCAAGTCACTTTTTTCGTATTTCTGTCTTTTTATAAGTGAAATAGCATGACAAAAATAGCAACGCAGAATGCTGACATGCCG
Organism: Spirometra erinaceieuropaei; assembly: GCA_902702965.1. Lineage (NCBI taxonomy): Eukaryota > Metazoa > Platyhelminthes > Cestoda > Diphyllobothriidea > Diphyllobothriidae > Spirometra > Spirometra erinaceieuropaei. The sequence goes on along the minus strand of CACRXP010000450.1, from coordinate 328,044 downwards.
ATGCACAGCAAAAAATATGTCGGAAGCTTGGGGCGAGAGGGTTTCATAGTGATTAAGTCAGAATGAAGGGGAGGGACGTCTTCCAGTATTCGATCATCTAACTGCTTCACCGTCCATGAAATGTCATTCTAATATGGCATTGACTAAAAAGGCGTAAAAGCACCAGCAACAGAAAAGAACACTCGGAGGGCTCGTTTTAAAACAAACAGGAAAAACAACAAGAGAGCGATGAAATATCAGAGGGAGAATGCAGGCATCTATGAAGTTCCCAATCCGGGGTTGAGGCGTGGGATTTGAACGTAAATGATGAATGTAATTAAGACGTTTATGGGTTTTGGTGAAAAAGATTTGATGTCGAAGTAACACCTAGGTACCGGAAAGAGGATACCTCGCTGGGAAGAATGTTCAAGGATTAAAGACTAGGAGAGGGTCACTTTTTTAATTACCAGCAACTTGTGGGCTAGTCGGTTAAAGACGTTGATTGCAGTTAACTTGTATTAATTTGCCAGGTCCGATGTCAGTGCCATCAATGCACATTTTTGACTTTATATAATTTTCTCCCTCGGATGACTCCAATATTGGAATAACGGAAGTAGGACAATGGCATTCATAAATCAGTTAAATCTCTGCAACTAATTAAGCTCAGTTTTATAAACTCTTTTTAGCGTTTTTTATAGGAAACAGCCTGGAAAGAACGTTTTCAGGACGCTCGTCATTTTATAAATGCTAACGCCGCCCAAAAACAAAGTTCCTCCTTTCGCTGCGATAGTTCGTTTGCATCATTCATAGAAATTTCAGAAAGATAACTCTACTTAGGTATAGTTTTTGACAAGTTGCTCAGAAATAAAACCACGAACATGAATCTTTACACCATCTAGCCTCACACGACGTACGATTTGGCACTCAGGGGTCCCAAAGCCTCAAACACAACTGGCTACAATATCAGAGATGCGCGGCGCTCCAGTTAGTTCCAAGTAATATTGATAAGTAGTTATTACGCGATGTGAATGACTCTATGCCTTGTTTAATTTTCGAGGAAATTACTGTGCGGACTTGGAGTAAATCCTTCGGAACAGACCATTTCAGGCACAGTCTGAAATTTGATACGAACCTGAAATCCATCGAGTACCGCGAAATAACCACCTAATATTAACAAACCGCGAACAAGCAGCTAGTATTTTACAATTGTGCAAGTGGTAAGGGGCGCTAACCGATCGTTCTTACGGAACTGAAAACACAGGCATTAGCTTATGGGTTTTTAGATAATACCTGTGTTGTCAGTACGGTAAATAAGTACAAAGTTGAGAAGGAATCCAGCTGAAACCCTGAATATGATTGGGGTTCAGTAGTTCATCGTTTGACTTTAACAGCTGCATGGTGCACTAGGGTTCTCAAATAAAATAAAGTGATTCGAACGGCCTTGCTTGGCAGGTATAACAGCTCATTATCGGTGCAGAGTACCTCTTCGGCTCGATACGTACAAGGCATTGTCCAGGGTCTATATAATGACGCATTTTGTTAGGATTGCAGTGAGTGTGTACTGTGGTCATACACACAAGTAGAAATGATGTGCCGTCGTATTTACCGGATACTACCAGTACGGTAATTTCACAGCTGTACTTTTCTAGTCCGAATTCTAGTCGAGAGAACCCGGTTTTCGAGGAGCCGCAGTCTTAAAATTATACTTGTCAAGGAAAAGGTTAAAGGCCGACACTTCTCTCGCAAACACACATCTCCAAATATTCAACAGTCCTCGGTGTTTAGGCATCTAGAACTCTGGGAAGTCTTTTTCTAAAGTATGCGATACTGTCGGGATTCCGGTTAATACTGAGCTGACACATTACAGTCTCTTGAGATAATTCCTTTGTTTCGCCTTCCACAACCAAAACTGAGTTGAAACACAAAACTTTCCCCACCAAGTCAGGTTACTATGAAACTGATAGAAGCCTGGTTTGTCTCATAGAGATTTGTGCCTTTTTATCATACTCTCACTTTCCCACTTACGCATTTCAGGCGTACCCGAGGGAAGGTGTCATCGACTCCTTAACATCAGGGTATTTATTCGCCGTTAATAATCCCATAGGCAGTAAACAAATTTTTCTCCAAAATGTCATCATTAGCAGACCGTATACCGATAATTAGCACTTGCTTTGAAAGTTCAACTCAGATTTGACAGTATTGGATCAAAACTTTACCAGCAACAACAATGAAATTGTACCCGAATTCCAGACTACTATGCGTTTGGCCCGGACACTGGATGCCCAAGTGAGCAAGTACATATGCCAGACTTTCACAGTCAGGAATTTGGGTTGGGGCTGGTTGATGACGGCAAATTCACCATAAGTAGCCATTCGGTCCCGCTTTTATTTGTCGCTACTAATACCGGTATCACAAATCTTACCAGTTGCGGCCTCAAAATGTTGAACCGCACCATAACGGTACCATCCAAAGAGTCGATGGTGGCTGAAACGACTATTATCAGCCTGGAACGATCTGGAGCTCGGAAGAAGAAGATGCGATGACTAGAACAAGAAGTTTGTCGACCTGACGTTTCGGATTCTCACTCAAAGCCATCATCAAAGACGGTTGCAGAAGAAAGGTAGTGGAGGCACAAGGACTGCAGTGGCCGCCGTGGGGCCACATGAATACTCTAATTTATAGCGCTCGTGATCACCGGGGTTCATAAAATTGTCGAAATAAAATACGCTTGCTCCGAATGAATGAATTTCCAATCCGTCAAACCAATATGGAACGGCAGTTTATCGATCATCTACAAGAACAATCACTCATCTACCCCTCATCCAAAATACACTGTTCTTGATCGATGGACAATAGCCCACCGTGCTCAGATTTGCCTGGGAATATGGTTCATGCCCAACAGTACCGTGGGTTCACCTAAACAACCTTTGACCATGAAATACTTTTGGTATATCATGCGACCTATGTAAGAGATTGGCCAACGATTTGTAATTAAGGCGATGGTGGCTCGTCAATCCGTGTCTGAGTCGTTACTTGCCGCGATTTCATCATCCACGTTGGATGTTGGCCTACCGTCGCCAGGATAGTTGAGCACCCGCGTCCCCCCCCCCCCCACCTGACTGATTCCCCTGCTCAGGAAATGTCCGAGCACTGAATGTGGTTCCGGTAGGTCATTGTGCTTTTTGATGAATTGCGAGCCTGAGAACCATGACTCGAGGAGTTCGCGGCTCATGCAGTTGTCACCCCTTGCGAGGAGACCGCATGAAGCTTGAAAATATGGCCGGGTCTCGTGGAATGAGCCGCAAGCTTGGAGCTAGCATCCCTCCTCCCCACCATTTCTGTGTGCCCAGCCATGCGCGTCCGCAGTAATCTTCCAGTTTCTCCTACGTAGTTGCTCTGTCAGCAACTGCACCAGATCCGGTAAACGACTCGAGACGTTTCCTGCCGTGACAGTGGGTCTTTCAGCCTTATGACTTGGCGCCTGATAGTTGCTTCCGGCCTGTGTGTGATCCGGAGCTCTTTGTGGGAGCTTTATCATATGCGGGAACTCTGCATTTTTCTCCGTCATCAGGATACTACTTGACTGACAATTCCCCAACTCGTTAAGCCTCTATAGCGATGATCCAGACTTTCGACACGGAGGCTCAACTTCTGCTGGATCAGGTGAAATTTGTACTCCGTGCTGTTTTTACATTCCTTTCGTGCTATGAAGCAAGACGTTAACAATAGCTCGTCTTACGTAGGCCCATGACATGCCCTGGTTTCCAGAACTATCAACATTTGTACATGTAATTTTGGTAAATTATTTCATTTTTGATCGGCTAATTATGCTCGCCATTGACTGTAAAGTAATTTTGGGAAAAATGCGATGGTAATTAACCTCATTTGTACTCATCCAAGCAATCTCTCATTTTCCAACTCATTTTATTCACAAATGCTAATATGGTAGTCTGAAAATTTGGGACTGTTATTTATTCTATTTTGAACAGGCTGTAAATGCATATTGACCGACTTCAACATTCCTTCAGAAGTTTAAATTTTTGTGCAAATTTGGAGCTATGCAATCTGACCCCCAATTCATTTGACTTCCGTTTAGCAACATGTTAAACGCAGCCAATAATTAGCTGCAGGGGAAAAAGTTGGTGGATTTGCTGTGGATGCATTGTGTATTGGGGTCTTCTCTGAAAAATTCGGCTCATTTTTCCATCTACAGTGGGATGGTCATGTTCTAATAAAAACTGTTATAATGAAATTGGACGACCAGTGGACAGACCAAAGTCCTCAGAGGTTTCCTCTGGACAACTCAAATGACCACTGAAGTTGGAACTCTTCAAATAGTTCTCATGACTTTTACAGCAAAAACCAGTGAAGTGGAGATTTCCCCATTTTGATGTCATTATCGAAGCATCCGACAAGCAATAAATGAGGAAAACTCGCAAACCAAGCCGGGCCGACAAAGTTGATGACGGATTTGTTGCCGAACCCTAATCTTCACTAGAAGCCCCACTTTCGGATGAGGAAGAGAGTGTTCGTCCACATGGCAGATCAGCTGTTTTACTTTGGGCGTTGCCGCCTTTCTTACAAAAACCCGCTAAGGTTGTACATTGTACAGATTTTAGACCCCTTTGATGTGAAAGCAGACGAGATCTGACCTAAAATATGAATAATGTCCGTTATTTTGTAACAGAATTAAAAAAAGAATAGCAGCACAACTGAAACAAAGTCAGAAAAAAGTGACGCGGTCGACAAGCTAAATGCTGCGACTTGTCTTTTGTCTGCTAAACATGATACATTCATGGTACCCTTGCCCGTATTCATAGTTAGTAGTTTTATCTTTCAAAAAGAATACTGTGACTCAAAATTTTGTGGGATTATTCGATAGAATATTTGGCGTAATTCCTTATGACATAATCGAGAGTTTGATTTTTAACTTCATGGCCTTTTTTAAGTCTTTGAATTTGTTTTTTTCTAAACGAATCTCGTTTCCATAGTCATATGACTGCAAAAGTTTTTGAGTCCAGATGTTATATCGGTCCTGCTCATTGGGTGGCCTTTGTAGCTGAGTAACCATTTTCTCCCTCCTGTTTTAATTGATTGGATTTTAAACTGAAGTGCCGCACAAAGTCCTTGAAGGAAGTATGTTCTCATAATAACTGCTCGTGTTGACTCTAACAAAGTCTCTATTTTCGTGCCTAATGATTTTTGGGCTGCAATCTTCATATATTCCAAAAAGGGCGTGGACTTTTATTTTATGCGTCGAGCATCCCGCAAGGAACGCGTAAAATTGTACCCTAGGCTCAAATGACAAAGTGGTGCTTTGTGTTAAGCGCAGAAGGGTCATCCGAAAAACAGACTACGTGGGATGTTATGATAACGATCGACTTCGTTTTAACCTCGTCTCAGTGAAGGGCAAGTCAGGAGGAATCCGTCTTCACCAATGAAATTCAATCAAAATTCACCAACCAAGGAGTCGATTGGACGTTTTTATCTAAAGCGTCTCTTGCTGAACAATATTCTAATCATTAGTTGGTTTTCAAAGAGACACTAACTTCGAGACGTTTCTTTTACTAAGTTGTGTCAACCTGTGTATCTGAAGGGTTGTAATATGCATGACATGAAAAAGACACTGTTGGCTTCGGGACAATCAATGAACTGGCATGACCTTTTGGACCCGCATGGAAGTCCAAACAACAAGTGCGCATACTTTTAGTGTCTGCTTGCTTGGAAGCCGTGGTCCTGGACAGAATCTGGGTCCTGTATTTAGGCCGGGTGTGGTGAATCAGCGTGGCGCCCGGAAACTGGGCCACACAGTCTGGCCATGCAAGCCCAAATGTCTGCGACAACCTTTGTTGATATGGTGATGCCTGCCGTCATTTGCAGCTCAGACTCTAAGCAGCTTCACCGACGGTTTGCGTTCGGGCATTCCTGTGGGCTCAGTCTTCCTGCCGTATGTTCTTCGAGCTTGCGATCACAAGGATGACGTGGAATCTGGCAGAAGATAACAAATTCTTGATTTGCGTTCGCTCGGTCTCACGTCAAACTAAGTTCGGACGTCAGTGGTCAACGCGAGAGCTGCTAGTTGGGAAATTTGGCAAGATGTGATTATGTAGCTCCACCTGGTGGACACAATGCTGTTGGGGTTGGGCTAAGGGGTTATGGTTAGGGTTGGGAGTTTAGGGAAACTGGTAACAATCGGGAGAGGGCACACAAATGTCCGTTGCCTAGAAATAATACCTGACATACCTATTTGAGTAGGTTATGGCCCTGCATATTTGTTGTTTCTTTCGACCTCAATTTTATCTGATCTGCAGTGAACATGTTGCCTTCCATTGGTTTGCCATCCTTCACATATACATGCTTTGGTCACGAGCGACGACAATAGGCCATTTGCGGCTTACTTTAGACCAGCGTAGTTTAGGAAAGTTGGAGAATGATCGCTTTAGACCCATCCTATGTTTACCAAATTTGACATTAACTTCCACAGGTGAAGAGCACGCGCAGTATTCGATACGCGGCTTAATCTATGGTAGCATACGTTCATACAATGGCGATACAATCGTTGTGGACCGGCCCTTTGGCTTATCCATCATGGCCATTTCTTCCTTAGGTGAGGAATGACCACAGTTGTAGGTATGCGGCTCAATCTATGGCATCATGCCCTTTGGACAGTTGCAAAACGATCGCCGTAAACCCACCCTACGTTAAACAACCTTAACCTAAGCTTCCATTGCTGAAGAGCGACCGCAGTAGTCCCCATGCTGATTATTCTATAGTAGCTTACCTACGGACACTTGCAATACGATCGCCGTTGACCGAACACTTGGATTATCAATTTTTACCGTTACTTCCAGAGGTCAGGAGCTACCGCAGGTGCCAGTGTGTGGCTCAGTCAATGGCTGCATAGCTTAAGACAGTTGCGATAAGATCGCTGCTTTGGCCGGCAGTATTCTTTTGGGTGCCCTCTTCCGATTGTTACCGGGAAACTTTTACTCAATCGCTCAAAGTACAACCGCTCGTTCGCAGTAGCTTTTCTCTTGAATACAACTACTTGACCTCGTCGCCTGTATGCTTCCCGGCTCACCTATAAAAACCCCTATTACCACCGTTCCCGTGTTACAGGAGGCCAAAATTTGCTTCCTTTAGGGGGGGGGGGCTACATAACCCCACCTCTGACCGGAACGTTATATGATCACATGACAACAGCATTCTGCAAATACCATAGTCTGAGTGTGTTCATCGTGCTTATCTGGGGCTAGGTCCAAAGGCCTGTAAGCGTGTGCTACGCCAGTATCAGCAAACCATAGGCCTCTGCAGTCTGGTATGCGCTGGCAGTTCCCTAACACCTGGTGCTCTGCCGGTAGGTGCGCTTGCGCTCCCGCTGGATATACGCGGGTGGTGGACATGGCTGCCCAGCGATCCTCGTCGCTCTGACCACAGTTGTTGTCGGCGACCAATCCTGAGAATTTGCTGTGTGGTGGCACACCTAGGTGCGGCTCCGGCCGTGCCAACCACCTGCGCCCTCCTCCCCCGGCCAGTCTTCTTGGCTTTTTCTTGACCCCGGGTCCAGGTGGGCAGTAGTGAAGAGAGATAAAGTACGGTAGATGCTGCGCAAGACCACTACTGCTTTAAACTAGTTCACGCGCAAGTCACCGTCTCTGCTCTCACCCTGCAATGGGACACACGGTGATCATAGTCGAACTCTACGGTCGGCCGACCTACGGCTACCGCTGACAACAGCTCCGAATAAAAGCCAAGTGCTCCTTCAAACTGCTAATCGTAACTAGCTTTTAGCTTGTATCGGTGGCGCATAATGCGGTTTGGTCTTTGAGATTAGAACAGTTTCTGTGCCACACCTGGCGGCAGGCATGAGGGAGCTGAACTGTCGCCCTAATTAGATATGTAAATCACAACTAAAACCTCTGAAGCTAAAATCCCCCAAGGAAGATGTTGTTTGAGAAGTAGCCAAAAATTCTTCACGGAGGCTGTTGCATATGACTTCAGTTCGTATTAAAAACCACGGAATAAATTGAGTAGTAAGAACAAAACACAAGTCATTGCGTTTACAAGGAGAGCCCAGACTGATTTTAAAATGTCGAAATAAAAAAGGTCAGTTCCGAATGAAGAATATCGCATTTCGTCAAACTTATATAGAACGGAAATTTCTCGATCATCTACCAAAACAATCACTCTTCCACCCATCATCCAAAATACAATGCTCTTCATCGATGGACAATATCTCACCGTTTTCAAACCTGCCTGGGTTTATGGCTTATGCCTAACAGTACCCGTGGGTTCACATAAATAACCTATGACCATGAAACACGTATGGTATATCATGCGACCTATGTTGGAGTTTAGCCAATGATCCGTGCATTCTGACGCAGTCGGGCATTATTCTGCAAACTAAGTAAGGCGGCTTGTAGGACTATTCAGTTTTCGTGGTTAAATTCTAATCTACTACATCAGATTTCACAAGACGACCTCCAAATTATTCCTCAACCGGATTTTTGGGAAAAAACCAGACTCTCAGAGAGTCCACCAATGTCAGTCTAAATATGGGAAGTTAGACAGCAGCAGATGCATGCTAATGTTTCTGCTTTTTACAATTTCCAGAGTAAATTTAACCGCCATGAAACAGTATTTCTGCGAACTTCCGCGGCCAGTTTGTTGTGGTTAGTAGACTGATGTCGACGGATGATAACAGTCGGTCAAAACATATACCACTGTCTCCTCATTTCGTTTAACACGCAACCGTCGTCAAATGTAACAGAGAATGTCTGACTCGCCGTTTATTCTAGAGGAATTTCCAGAACGTTATTAAAATATTTTCTGTTGTAGCTTATTTTCACTGGTTCCATACTCTCACTTATTGAAAACTCCCTCCATGGGAATATTGCGTAGATCTGTATTCTTGATGTTCCGGCGCACATGCGGTATCGTAAATGTTGGTTTTTTTGGAAAATATATTCACAGGCAGGGTCCAAAACGGTTCCAGATGAATGATTTGGCAAGAGTTAATGTTTAAGGCTGAAGTATTTATTTTATTCGATTGTGAAAAGTGGGCAACCTCGGCAGGATTCGAATCCCAGTCATCAGGGGCTAGACCTTACTCAGTGCTTGCTTTTGCTATCGTGGGTTTATAACCCCGTCCAGACAGTTGGAGTTTTTCACGATTAATCATATGAATTATTCTAATCTGACAAAAGGAACAAATAGTATAGAACTGTACAATGATCTACCGTACTAACAACACAGGTATTAGCTAAAAGCCCAGACACGCGTGCTTCGCCGATATTATGCCGCTGCCTGAAGCAGCTGCGAGGGGTTCGGCTCGTCAGTGGGTCCCACAGCTTTCTCCGTGTGTTTTCGAGTACATGAACGCCAGTTTCAACTTGCCTTGTTTAATGTCCGGGGAAATTAATGCGCGAACTCGGAATAAATTTTTCGAAACGGGCCTTTTCGGGCACGGTTCAAATTTTGACACGAATATTTGAGCTGAAATCCATCAGCTACTGTGGAATAACCGCTTAATATTCACAAACCGCCAACCTGCAGCCAGTAGTACAGAAATGTGCAATGATGTACCGTACTAACAACAAAGGTATTAGCTAAAATTTGGACCGTGCCGGAATAGGCCCGTTTCGAAAGATTTACTCAAACTTCGCGCATTAATTTCCTCGGAAATTAACCAAGGCAAAAGGACACAAATTAATCACCGGGGTAGTCAACGGCAGACCATAGCCGGCCCTCCTCTTTCCTACACGAGAGACCAATCAGTGATAAAGGTAAAGAATTGTCGTAAATAGCTTTTGAAATACGACAGTGAACTGTTTCACGCCTCGAAAAATTTAGTGAAAGATGAAGTGAGCTTTGCAACGCACACTTTTTCCTGATTTCCTTTTAGCCGCCAGAGCAAACATGATACTACTTCCACAGCCAGAGTAGGCTACACATGCCCTAAAATACAACAGCTAACAAGATCTGTCCTATGATAGATAGACTGTCGAAAAAACGGTGATCAGTGAAAATTGTCCACTGGGGAGAATTTAATGATTGCCAATAACCACTTAAAATGTGATGCTTACAATTGACGGAAATCGGAAGACGGGAAATTTTTTTATAAATTAAATTCTGGAAAATCCACTAGAGTAAACGGCAAGCGATTTACGTTTGTCAGCGCTTGCGTGCAAAACAAAACGAAGAGACAGTAGATATGTTTTGACCGAATGTTATCATCCGTCGACATCAGTCTACTAACCACAACAAACTGGCCGCGGAAGTTCGCAGAAATACTGTTTCATGGCGGTTAAATTTACTCTGCAAATTGTAAAAAGCACAAACATCAGCATGCATTTGCCGCTGTCTAACTTCCCTTATTTAGACTGACATTGGTGGACTCTCTCAGAGTCCGGCTTTTCCCCAGAAATCCGGTTGAGGAATGCTTTGGAGATTGTCTTGTAAAATCTGATGTAGTAGATTAGAATTTAACAACAGAAACTGAATAGCCCTACAAACCCTCTTACTTAGTTTTCAGAATGATGTACGGCTGCGTCAGAATATACGAATCATTGGCTAAACTCCAACATAGGTCGCATGATATACCAAACGTGCTTCATAGTCAAGGGTTATTTATGTGAACCATAAACCCAGGCAGGTTTGAGCACGGTAGGATATTGTCCATCGATGAAGAGCTGTGTATTTTGGATGAGGTGTGGAAGAGTAATAGTTTTGGTAGATGATCGAGAAATTTCCGTTTTATATAAGTGTGACGAATTGCGAGTTCCTTCATTCAGAGCACGCGTATTTTATTCCGACAATCTTACGAGCCCGATATGGTCTCCCCTCAATACCTTTAAGAAATGTGTGGTTTTCGCACGCGGAAAATCTATGGCTTGTAGTTTGGAAACCCTGAATACAAGTGCAATGGCATGTCGGACTCAATTCATTGAATGGATGAATATTTGTATGCATGTTTTCCATGAAATATAATTGAATTTATAAAGACATCGATAATCAATGAGAAAACGTAAGCTACTTAAGTGACCATTTTTACGGAGTATTGTTTCTCCATGCAGTCGAAAAGAATTTTATGCGAAAGCTTAAATCTCGTGGTAACTGAATTATTATATAATTATCCTGCATGATGACTAATTTTTAAACCCTACTTTATTGATCTTTTCTAAACGAAAACGCATTTCGGAATTTTGATTAACATTTCATGAGTTAGCACACCATCGGAAAAATAACCAGATCACGAATGAGCCAGGTTCTCTGGGAACGGATTAAACTTAATTGCGCAAACTTTTTGACTCCGCTTCCTAATTTCTTGTCAGACGAAAGCATAATGTACAGAAAGTGGATTTTTACTGCAATTAACAAATCGTTCTGCGTTTGGCTAAATGTCATGCCAGTATGTGGCCACTGCGTTCAGTTGACCATTCCGGGATTAAATGCGCCTGCTCGCGCTTGCCATTGAGAATTTAATATGCGGCATCTATATCTATATGCCTATTGTATATGTACAGAAATTCGCGGCCGTTCTTTGTTGTGCAGATGTCAGCGATGCGAGTTTTCTCTCTCTCATGCAAGTATGCGCCATGTTCCCAGAGCAGGCATGGATACATAGAATAAATGGTCGCTTCATTTCACAAGACCTCATGTACAGGGGCGGAGAAAGATTTCCCGGTTTGAGCACACAAGACCGCTGTTGGCAAATTGATGGTAGAAATTTATTTTGTCATTTCGGGCACCTAAAAACCGCTCATTTTATTTAATCACCCAACGCGCTGTAAAAGAACTTTTGCTCATGAAGAAAAAATTCGCGAGTGCTGAATGGAAATATGTTTTTATTTTCACGCACTTTACTGTACTGTTAACTGTACTAATCCGCGTCAATGCAAAATTAAGTGTTTCTTTGCTAGACAACATTGATTAAAATGGGGAAGCTTTTTCCGAAACAAAATTTTACCACTTGGAGATTGATTTTGTTCTTTGGAGGCCAAGCAAAGTGGCGTCTAAATAGCTAGATTGTTAAATTGGTGTGCGATTAAATACCACGACTACCCACGCAAAAAGCCCTCCACTAACGAAAGTTTTAAAGCTCAGCTAATGAAGGGCGTCTCTTGTTCGGCCTAGTTTCTGTAAATATGTAATTTCAAAAAGGAACGGACGTAAGTTAATTAGTTTGAACAAAATTTTAATATTTACACGGCAAATCTGTAGGGCATCCATAGTCGTAGGACAAAGCTTAAAAACAGGCAGAGGTAACGTAAAGACAAAGACAAAGTGGGTTTCTCGTCTACGACAGAAAACTATTAGTATCTTTTAGGAAGACTGCATAAATATTGCAACTGCGTTTTTGGTTTTATAAGGACATTCGTCATCGATGTGCCCCAGCAAAGCGTTTTTAGGGAGGTAACATTTTTTCAAACCGCATACCTTCGTCCGCGACCGGGTTCTACGCTTCGGTGTGTCGGCGAATATGGTGCAAACTGCCATATACATAAAAAGAACGTCTGAGAACTCATTGCATCAGGGAAAACCCGCAAGAACCGGTGAAATTTGGAAGTTTTGACAGATAGAAAGTGCAGAGCCCATCCTCTTGGACGTTAGGCTGAAGATCGTTTAGAACGCAAAGTAATGGCTGATAATTAAAGGACATCCTTAAACTCCGCGGCTTCCATGGCCGCAAGAAACCCCATATTGATTTCGCAGAAGAAAAGTTATTTCGATAAACTTAAACTGGAGTGCTTAAAATTGCATATACAAATTCTATCTCAGTTTCGTTTTCACTGACAGGATTGCCGACATATGACCCACTGAAATCTTCGCATACTTTAACGTTTCTGTCTGTGAAATCCTCTTTGTTTTAGGCAGCCTTATCACGAAGAGGGCAAGGCCAAAATACTGCGCCGAGATTTTGACGACACCGTTTTAGAGTTAATGAGCAGACGTAAAACAGAGGACTCCCTGCCACACTGCCCAGTAGATTAAATTCTAAAGGATTTTTTCCCGAAAATTACTCAAGGTCTTCCTAATCGTATTTTGCTTACTTACATGTTTCCCTGGGCAGGCTTTACGCAAATCTGCTAATTAAATTTGTGTATTTGGCACAGACATCCGAGTTGCCGTAATTTTTGTTTTTAGGAAAATTAGTACGTCTAATTCAGGTGTGTTGTTATCTAACTGAATGTCGTCGATAAGTAAGTGGGAGGTTACGTTAGTGCATCTGGTCTGATTTTCGGTAAGCTGTGATTATATAGTCCAACCTGGGGGACACATTACCGTTGGATTTGAGTTTAGGGCTGCGGTTAAGGGTTGGGGCTAGGGTTAGGGCTTAGGGTGAGGGGTTATGGTTTAGGGTTATGGGTTAGGGCAAATATTCCTCAACCGCTGAAAGCACAACCGCGCATTCCCAATAGCTTTTCTTTTGCATACAATTACTCGACTTCGTCATCTGTGCGTTCCTCGGCCCCACTTGTTCAAAGGCCTATTGTCACCGGTCCCATATTACAGGTTGCTGGGGTTTTTTTTACCTCAGCTGGGGCTACATAACCATATCTGACCTAATTTTCGATTCATTGGAGATCTTTCGTGAATTCACGCGTATTCCATTAATGGTATTACCTACTTTATATGGCCACCTGCTGATCAGAATCCAGCCCTTCCCTAAATGAAAACAACAAATTGTGCACATTTTCGGAAGCTGAGAGCTGTGATTACCCGGTTATCGCACAGTTCCGCATTTGTTGACCAGCGGTAGCTCTACCATCGCGCCCGACAATATCCGCCGTGTGCTCCACAGCAAGGTGAGAACAGGCATGGTGACTTGTGTGTGATTTATTTTACGGTGTCAGCAGACTTCCACAGCATCTACTGCACTCCCTCCTTCCCCCACGCCTGATTCTGGTGTCAATACATGGTCAAAAATCCTGAAGGTGGAAGAGTGTGGAGATGGCTGGCACGACCGGAGTCGCACCTTGGCGTTCCCCTCCGCACCCATAACACAAACTTGACCATGATTATAACCAACAGCAAATATGTGTCACGAAGAGGATAGGATGACACAAGTCACTGGGCAATCATGCACACGACCTGTATACCCAGTGGGAGCGGGAGCGCATCCATCGGCAGGGAATCAAGCACCCAAGAACTGCCAGTACACGCCAGCCTGCGAGGGTCATGGTTTGCTGAAGCGTGGCAAGGCAACGGCGTCCAGCACCAACTAAATTGGTCAGAATTATTAATGTGTTCTGAAAACCCGCTAAAACACCACGAGATGGCGCATTGATTTGGGCAATTTGCTCGCAAAGATGTGAAGGACGCTTCCAAGTACTCTTGATAATAATGGGCCTGCAACAGGTTGGACGGCCAAAAAATATATTGGGATATAGGTTTAAATCGCCTAATAGCATTCAAGGTATAACAGTGAATCGCTGAACAAGTGACATTCGGCAATGGCTCTTAGCGTTGTGGTTATATTCTCATAAACAGCGCCTATTCAAAAAATGAAGAAAATATTAACTTCATTAGAAGAATTCAAGGTCTCCACTTCTTTTCCTTGGAGATAGGGATAGACTGCCCTTTCAGACTTCCTTAACGCGTATCTACGCTTTCACTAGCTCCTGTGTGGTAAGTTAAACTGGCAGAATGTTATTGCCGACAAAGACAAGGGAGACTGGAATGGCCATTTCTGGCTTATCAGCCGTCGTCAGCCAGCCATACCCAACCCCGAAGAGTGGAAAGGCCGAGCCTTGAACTCGTGACTTGTTAGTTGGAAGTCCACGCCTCTAACCACTGGGCCACAAGTCCGCTGCCCCGTCGGTAACAACATACTGCCCATATCATGCGCCGCTATGTGACTGCTGGTTAGGCTTTAGAGAGCCCGCAAGGCACAACGAAACGAGTGAGTTCCGAAAGAACAATCGGTGAGCGCCCCCTATCTTTAAGTTATACTAGTTGAGCTACTAGGCGCCTGTCCAAGCGGATACCAGATCCATCTCTAGCACATTCGTGGCTTATTCGCTTGACATCGAACACCGTGTCGACGTCATCATCAGGCAGCCAGCATTAGTCGTTCTTTCAGGCGTCCAGATCGCCCTTACCCAAGTTCAGTCCCACACGTTTGCATCCGCATCCTATTAGGACAAAAAATAAACTTGAAGTAAGTGACCGATCTCATGAAATGTTGATAGGAATTCTGAAATGCGTTTTCGATCAGAAGGGATTACTTAGGTACGGTTACAATACTGCTTGGCATGCGGCATAATTCGATAGTATTTCGGACTCGCCAGAATGTACCCCTTTTCGTCCTCCTGCAGAAACCACTCTCGGTAAAAATGACAACCTAACTAGCACTCATTTTTTCACATTGTTTTTTCATGATCTTATAAATTTAAATATTTTTTTACAGAAAACATAAGCAAAAGATGATTTTCCTTGCTCTTTTGGTAAAAAATCGCATTATCTTCACAGTTTAACCCAAAGAAAGTGTATATCTAGGTTTTGAAGAATTTTCTTGGTTCCCTTACGAATTCCGGTCTACTGAGCCGTTGAATTAGCGGTTAACGATTTCAGTCTGAAAGTTGTGTGCTTTCCGAGTTAAGAGAATCATATATGTTGTTAAGAAAATACCATAACGGCAATAGGTGTGGACTACAGTAGGTGGGCTAACTCATGACATGTAAACCAAAATCACGAAATGCGTTTTCGTTTCGAAAAGATTGCTTAAGTATAATTGGAGAACTAATCATCAAACAACATAATTCTATAATAGTTCAGTTACTCCAGGATACCGGCTTTCGAACGAACATTTTTTGTCGGCATACAAAAGCTGTACTCTGTAAAAATGACTAGTTTATTGCATGCATTTTTATCATTAATGTTCGATGCCCTTAAAGATTCAATTACATTCCATAGAAGACATGCATAAGAATATTCATTATTTTGCTCATTCGGTAGAAACTCATGTCTTCTTCGGATTGTATGCTCGAAACAAGGGTATGACTTGGTTTTATAAAACTTTTCCAATTCCCGAATAATTTTGAACCCGATCTACACATACACTTGCATTCAGGGTTCCAAAATTACAAGCCGTATTATTTCCGCGAACGGAAAACCATACGCTTCTCTACAGTATTGAGTGGACACCACATGGGGTTCATAAAATTCAGCAGTGGATTTGAGCCATGTTGTTAACTTTACGAGCCACATTGGTAAATGCAGAGGCATGACGTTTTATGAACGGCCATTTAACGGTATAAGAAAGTCCCAACATTGGTAATTTTTTTTAAAAATCCAATTATCCCTTCTTTTGAGTACAGAATTGGAAGAAGCCGTGATTTTCTCCCGAGTGATTAAAAGAATGAATATATTTATGCATGTTTTTTATGAAATATAATTGAATCTTCAAGGGCATTAAAAATCAATATGAAAAATGCATGCTACATATGTAGTCATTTTCTACAGAGAATAGTTTTTACATGCCGCCCGAAAGAAGTTGGTTCGAAAGCCGGTATCCTGCGGTAACTATTATTATAGAATTTTGCTATTTGATGATAAGTTCTACAACTTTACTTAATTAATCTTTTCGAAACGAAAACGCATTTCGGAATTGCTGTTGACATTTCATGAGTTAGCCTGCCTACTGTATGCCGTACATTTCACGAGGAGCATTGGTAAACATGTGCAACGTTGTATATATGGACATCGCACGGTATTAAATATCTCCTAATTAGAATTTTTTCAAAACCAAAAGATAACCTTTCTGGAGGCATTAAATGCAGAGGCAATATGATATTTCCAAACGAGTAAAAGAAACCATATTTTTTGCCGGTTTTTTATAAATAATGTTTGAATTTATAGGACAATCGGGAATAAAGTGTAAAAAATGCATGCTACGTAAGCTGTCATTTGCTATCGAGTGTTTCTTTCTTCAGGGGCCGAAATCCTGGCGGGTCTGAAATAGCATAGGTGTGTGCTGCATGATAATCAATATTACAACCCCACCTAAGTAATCCTTCCTAGTCGAAAATGCATTTCAGAGGTTCGACCAACATTTCATGAAGTCGGTCACTCACTATAATTCGCTGGCAGACTTCAATCCCTTTCACCTCTTCCAATTTCCCTAACGGAAGTAGATCATAATTATTCCTCTGTTCTAACGTATCTAAACGTTTTTATCCTTCTCCGTTCATGACTACCCTTCATTGGTTGTTTTCACCTTTTACAGTTCTGTCGCAGCTTACTTACGCGTACATTCACAAACTGGACTTTTCTAGGTCAGAGAACTAAAAAGGGCTCATTGGAATAAGGTTATTGAAATGCTGACGTTTCGGAGAGCATGTTTGACTGCCATTGTCAAAGCGCAAAATGCACTTAATCGATCGGGAATAGACAATAGTAGGGGCGCTCACCGATCGTTCTTACGGAACTCACTCGTTCCGTTGTGCCTTACAGGCTCTCTCTTGAGCCCAACCAGTAGCCGCTGTGGCGGCTCCTGGCCCAGTGGTTTGAGGCGTGAACTTCTAACTAACGGGTTGCGAGTTGGAGCCTCGGGTGTTCGACACTGCGGGGTTGGGTATGACTGGCCGATGACGGCTAATAAGCCAGAAATGACCATTCCAGTGTCCCTTGTCTTTGTCGGTAATGCTATGCTGCCTATATATATAAGCCGTCGTCAACTAATCAAACGGCTAATAGGCCGGAAATGGCCATTCCCGTCTCCCTTGTCATGCCGTCATGCCGTGGTAGTCGGTGTTTCTCTTCTCTCCCTACCTCGTGTGGGTATCGCCGCATAGTTTATAATCAAAAATCGCCCCTGTATCGGATTACCTCCGACGGAACGACAAGCTCAGGCACTTTCTTTTTTTTAGTTGACATAATCTTACAACAGCATTTCAATGCGGTCGTGCAATTTGCTGGTCGGATTATAGATAACGTTGCCCATCCCTTGCATTCTGAGCTTATTTCTGCGAGGTCTTCCCGCCCGAAGCGCCGCAGCTTCCGACTTATGTCATGTCGCACATCGGCTTATCGAGCCTCTGTATTGCCATTCCTAGCGCGCTATCTTACGTGCGAAGAGACAGAGGTACAGAATCTAAGACTTGATTATCGTCATAATAATCGTTTCTTTGCGTTAAACTTTGACTCTTGAATAATCTATTGACTTATTTACTGCCCATAGTGAATGGAGGCAATTTTTTTGCTGAAAATTTTGAACTTATGATTTTAAAATAAAGCGACTTTCTCTCTTTCTCTTTTTCTTAAAGTTCCCAGGATCAGGAAACGGGTTAGGACTAGTCAGCAGTGACTACTATGTCAAGATCACTATTTGGCTTTTCGGTGATATTGCCCTCGATGACTGGTTCAACGCCATAGTTTTCCGAATTTGCATATGCACAAACAAGCCGGTGGGGTTCTCTTTGTCCAAGCAGATTTTCATGTTTTTAAAATGATCACTTGGTGCTGGGGTCGCACAGATATTTTGAGGAGGCCGGACTTGAAACCGACGGACGTGTTGAACTGTCACCAGGACGTTACTGAAGTCTATTTGTTTTAACGAACGATAAGGACATTCTTCGGTTTTTCGTTTTTGTCTAATAAACTTGGTGGTGGCTGTTGAAAGGACTACGCTGAGGTAAGCCCGCAGACCACGGCAAAAGAGCGATCCGGGCAACATTTATTGTCTCTTTGATTGGGGCCTTCAGTTGGTCACCCTTAGTGAAGTTAATAAACTTTCGTTACAATTCACCCTTCCGTATCGAGTGTTGGATTTGTTGTCTGCTGAAATGAGTAATGGCAGAAATAAAGCCCAGGGCCCCATCCAAGAAGAAGCTAAGCCGTAAGGCGATACGAAGGGAGAATAAATCGACTGCAACGCGGGAAGAGAATCAAAACTGGAGCTGCCTAAGTGCTCGGATATTGTATGACGCTCAGGTTCACCTCAAGACTCTTGGCTTCTCCACAAAGTATATGGCTCGGCGATATGCGAAACCATTTATCCTAACGCTTACAGGAGCGTCGCGATAACGTCCATGCTTTCAATACTGTTTCATGCAAAATGGAATTGGGCGCAAATACCAAAATATCAAAACGCTATGAATGAAAGAACATGCGGATACAACCTTTAGTCGAGGAATCCTTTACGCTAAGTGCCTTACAAGGTCCGCTGTATGTGAATAGGATATTGGTAAATGCAGTCAAAAATGATTTTGTTCGAGAAAACTCGGCGGGCACTACTCATCTTGTCTCCGATGGTCCACAGCTGAGCGCCATACTACAATAACTCCTTAAAGTGGATTTTATACCAATCAGGTCCAGGTAAAATCCAAGCCGGTTTGGCATAGTTAGGTTGTGTGTGGCAGATGCCGACGGGCTGTTGGCGATATCACCCACTGCATCCACGGCCACCTCCAGACCTCCTGACTTTATTTTGTCAGTGAGTACGGAAGGTGTGGAGACCCAGAGGAATGTGAATACATCATATTGACCCATCTGTGAACAACTCGGCGCCTCGGTGGGATTCGAGCCCATGCAGTAAAGGGAAGGCTTTAGTACAACCAACGCTCTAACCACCTGAGCTATGAGGGCCCGCCGGACGACGCGAGTTTAATCACATTTGGATCAAGTTACCCGCCCAACCTACTGCAACGTCTGGAATCCACCAAATCTGATACAGTAAGTTGACTGCCCAGGTAGGATTTCCTAAGTAATTCACCTAGAATCCACCAGATGACTACCAGGCACACGCAATTCATGGATGTTTTGATTAAACTCGGGTCGTCCGGCGGGACCTCGTAGCTCAAATGGTTAAAGCGTTGACTGTACTAAAGCCTTCCCCTTGCTGCGTGGGTTCGAATTCCACGGAGGCGCCGCGTTTTACACAGTTGGGTCAATATGAAGTTTTCAAAAATCTGCCAAAACATAGAAAAGATTTATTTACACGCCTCTGCTGAGTCCTGTGGAGAGAGGTAAACAACGTGACAAGCATATATCCAATCGAAGGCTTAGAGGTCAGTCTTCAAAGCATGCGGATTCCGATGCAAAAGGCTACCAGCTGAAGTTGCAGTCATTTTGGGCCACTGCGGTGACATCCGAGACATTCACAGACAGCGAGCCGGCTGTCCGTCTTCCGGACCCCCACCAAGACACAAACCACCGGTTCCTTATGGCAGACGTTGGCGCGTGGTGATTAGTCGTAAGCCGCTCTGGAGATGACGGTGAGCACCAAGTTTGGTCGCCCAAGTGAGCGACCGGAGGTCAAACAGTTCGATCGCCGCGGCGACATCATCACGAAGTGATTTGCGCCTGGATTAGTTTTTAATGAAACGGACTTGCGTCGCATGAATCACACTCTCTCCTCCTTCGCCCACCTTGCTCCGATCGCAGGACGTTGGTGAGACCACCGGAAGTGAGCTCGGGCGCAGTGTTTTAAAGTGTTAAACAGTCCGTCTTCGCATGTCACACACGACCTGTTGTCACCTCATAGGACAGGCTACACCCAGAAACACGTATTCTGAAATTCGATGTTTCGCCCACTTGCTGCGGAAGTGAAACACTATGTCGTTGGGATAAGTGGCGTGTTTACAGTGGGTGGCCTAACTCATGAAGTGTGTCGAGATTTACGAATGATTGCTAATTACTCGCAAACCGACGCCAGTCCGTGGACCCAATAACCATGCTAATAAATCACAACTTTAGAAGAATCAAAAGCATGGAACAAATAATAAGAGCAATGTTGCGTTGTTTGGAAAAGCCGATCTTTTTAAAAAACGCCAAAATCCCTATAACATCAAAAATGGCAGCAATTTAGTAAACCTCATTTTCAAATTTTCGAAGCGTCTGCCCATGGAAAAAAACTGAGTGAATATGAAAGCATAAATTGAATAACAGTTGAGGATAATGCTTTAGTGAAGTTTACATTTAAATATCCTTTAAGAATTAGTGTAATACCAGGTATAGCGCGTTGCCAACAGCCTACATTCTGAGTATAGATTTCAAAACAGTTTCCAGAGGGTTCGTGGTATCCTTTAGTCTTTTAAATTAAGTGATACGCGGTTCAGTAAAAAAAGCAAGATTTCGCTTGATTTCGCCGACAAGGACATCATAGGAACAAAAGTTTTCATAAGATCACATGTTACCCTTCCGATTAGTGCCAAATAATTTTAAATAGATTTGGCATGTGTAATCGTAGGCATGCAATTTTGTGTTTATAAAAATAACCTTTCTTCCGTCAAATTCATGTGCCCTTTTCGCTGGTTCGGGATTACGCTGAGTTTCAGATCAGCCTTGATTTATCGATGAATATTTCACGATTTACAGTGTTTTATGCGATCGCCCATAAGGACAGATTCTTTATTTTAAGTCTGTTAAAAACTTCAAAATAAGGCACTTCCTGGAGGCATTTACCGAAGCAGCGAATGTTTGAACTTTCTTTTCATTGAGAACGTCATCTGAGTCACATTTGAAGACTCACGATGAATAAAACAGATGTCCACAACGAAAGTTAACAACGAATATGCTTTAGATCATTTGGAAAACTTTCTCTAATAAATTGCCTCAATAAGGAGTGCTTTGATACTGCAATCCGTTGGCAGATGTCTGAGTACTTTAATTTTTTTACAGAGTGAGGTCAAGGAAAAATTGGACACTTTCGGTCGTCTCTTTAACTTAGCTAACAGATACTGATACTTGTCGACCACAAACGTAAGAACATGCCTTTTTCTTTATATTGCGGCCATTTTTGCTCAGCTTAAGACTACGATCATGAATGCACGGCAGACTAGCTGTATATGCGCTGATATTTTGCTGAATATGTTAACCTTTCGCTCGTTTCATTTCTGAATTAGGTATAATGGTAGGGGGCGCTCACCGATCGTTCATACGGAACTCACTCGTCCCATTGTACCTTAAGGGCTCTCTCTCGAGCCCAACCAGCAGCCGCACAGGTAAAACCATTCTGCCCATATATTAATTAGGTATGTGCAGAAGTTAGTCTGCACAGAAAGTAATATTGAATATGTTCAAAGCTGAAAATAACAGTTCGGTAGTGGTAGTTTCTGTGACAACACGCAGAATTTTCCAAACGCAAAACAATTTTATCCCATTTAAATGAAGGATTGCCTGTGGGCGTTATTTTACTGCACTTTAGTGCACAAAGTCGCACGATCTGCTAATCTAAATTCTAAAAATCGACAAAACACCTTGTTCTCTTGAACTAAACTTTGTTTTGGGAAGTTGATTACCACGGTCAGTATCCGACAAAAATTAATTTTCAAGTCCGGCAACCTCTGTTTATTAAAACTCCCTGGAGGAAATTACTCTCCTTCCTAGAAAAAACCCACTCAGATGGGCAACCGAAGTCCAGAACAGGTGTAAGCGTAGAAAATTGTCCGAGTATACCGCGACATCCATTTTCGAACAAATCTATGAACATTTTGCTTGAAAAAACTACGTGGACACAATTTCTGCACAAGATGAGGACATTTCCTAAGGGACGATGAGAGGGCAAACAAAATGAGTAACGTTTAAGACGTCCTGAATTCCCACATAAGATTCTGTCACCAGGTTTCATGAGATAGGTCACGTACTGTACCTGTGTTGTGGACTAGGTTCACATGTACCCCAGGAGTGTGTGCACAGATAGGGTTACGTTTCATGATGGGTCTGATCCATGTTATTTTACTGTAAGTTATCACGGAGGCGCAAATGACCAAATGTCCTGGAACAGTGTGAGGAGGTGAGACGCGTGTGACGGATTAAGTATGGGTCTTCCGGAGCATGGTTACTGGCCCCAAGCAGCCGACCAGACCGATATGTGGCTCGGAGTTGAAATCTCAATGGAGACAGGTTTGGACTGAATGCATATTGAAGAAGGAGACACGATCTCTGAGACAAGAGCTTTATTAGCCTGACGTTTCGGATTCCTGCTAGAACCCATCATCCGAGAACGGGATCAGGTGTCGACATTCAAAGAACATCTCAACGTCGTCTTCCCGGACATTCACCTTACGATGGAGGACGAAGAGAACAACCAGCTGGCCTTCCTGGATGTCCTCGTATGCCGCAAAGCTTTGGTGGACTAAGGATCCAAGTGTTTAGGAAAGCGACAAATAAGATGCAAGTACTGAACTTCAACAGCAACCACCCAATCAGCCACAAACGCAGTTGTATAAGGGCGCTCTATCGGCGTGTCGACATGCACTGCAGTGAGCCGGAAGACAAGACTGATGAACTACAATACCTCCGACGGGTTTTCAAAGCCAACGGCTACCCCCGCACCTTCGTCGACCGGTTCATACGCAAAAGGGACGAAAGGCCTAAAAGCACGGACACCAAATTCTGGTGAGCGCTTCCATATGTCAAGAACTTTTCGGAAGACGTCGGTCGCCTTCTCGCACCACTTAGGGTTTGAGTTGCACACAGACCGGAGGCAACCATCAGGTGTCAGTTAATGAAACCGAAAGACCCACTGCCACGGCTAGAAACTTCTGGAGTCGTTTATCGGATCTGGTGCAGGAGCGGACAAAGCAACAACGTCGAAGAAACCGGAAGACAGCTCCGAACGAGAATGACCGAGCACGTTGCATCGGTGCAGATAAATGACACCAGCTCTGAAGTTGCGACTCATTCGACGAGATCCGGCTACACATTCAAATTTGACGAGGCCGAAATTCTCGCAAGAGGTGACAACCGCGTGAGTCGGGAGCTACTTGAATCATGGTTTACTGGCCCCCAGTCTATTAACAAGTGCAATGATCATCCCCTTCCATACTCGATGCTGAGACTTCGCCTAGGCGGAGTAAATAGCCACATGGGGAGCGCACAAGTGAACACTTTTCCCAACGCCAAGGTCGGTGAGTTAGATGGTCGCGCAATCATCACACCAACATCCAACGCACGTGACGAAATTGCAGCAATTAACGACGCAAATGTCGGCCATCAAACAATTAGCCCACCAACTGCAACGATCCCCGATGAAGGGGGGGGGGGGGGTCGTGAATGTTCATAGGTATGCGGTAGCATGGCGACTGCATCCTATAAATACTGCAGCCCCTTGTGCATGAATCACCCGTATCTGTCGTTGTTTCTGATGATGGGTTCAAGCAGGAATCCGAAACGTCGGGCTAATTAAGCTCTTGTCCCAACGATCGTGTCTCCTCCAAGTCTACCTCCTGGGACTCTTCCCTTCGCTTCTATTGAGTACTCCTTAAACGTCGATAGTGGCAGGCGAGAGGACGGAAAGCTTGTGTCTTTGCTAATGCTGCTGAATAGTCGTTTGGGCAGGTACCTACCATCTATCCTCGAGGCATGGTTGCTCCACCACAGTTGCATCTGACTCAGCATGGATCTCAGTGAATGATTGTAGATGCTTGCTTCACCGTTATACGCCCCCTATGGGAGCATTGTCGAGACGGCAGTCCTGTAGATGGAGTACTGCAGGCTGCGGAAGGCCTGGCTCGCTTTGGACGGCATTGCCCTCTATCTTGATATCCTCTGGTATTGCACTCCAATGGTACGCGAATGTGTCCGCTCATATGAGGTGGGTTCGGTCAGATATAGTTATGTGGCCACACCTGAAGCATCCAAACCTCAGTCACCTGTAATACGGGACCGGTGGTGATAGGAGTTTTAGCAGGTGGGGCCGGGAAAGTAGACGAAGTCAAGTAATTGTATGCAAAGGAAAAGCTATTCGGAATAGTTGCCCTAACCACTAACCCCAACAGCAGCCCCAGTAGTATAGTGTCCAGCAGGTGAGGCTGAATAACAATATCTTACCCTGGGTCCGTTAAAGTCAATATATAATGCTGGTTGATGTGTAAAAACTGCCCTCGCGGTGTTGATTGTCAGTCTGACGTCGGAGCAGTCGAAAGCAAAGAGGTGCACAGTCCGCTGTACGTCATCGTCCATTCTGGGGTTTTTCTTGAAAGTCTCCAGAGTAAGGAGTTAACGAATATTGACCTTGAAGATTTTTGGATGCGTGCATGCGTCAGATGTCGTCAGTTCGGCAGATGATGCCGATTCCCGTCAGTTCCTTCCGCTCTGCATCCAACACTATGTTCGAGGATGTCAGATTGAAGAGAATGCGAAAATATATGAAGATCTGCATCATTACATTTGCCGTCGCAAATGGAATGCATCGTCATCCTGTCCTATGATTTTTTCATAAATCGCCAAGGTTTTCCCCGACTGACTGCCTCCAAGAACGTCATTAGAGCCCCGTATGTAGTGCGAAGACAGGTTTGTACCTCTTGGAAGATTCTCCCTGTTGTCATATTTCGAAAATAAGGTCCGTGATTCCGCCGGCTTTTCGAAAGGAGGTCCTGATGCAGACGCGTGTTCAGACGGTTGAGTAGGACTTGGTCAAGAATTTTGTCTGCAGTTATACTGGGGGGAGATGCCTCTGTAGTTTGTATATGTGTGCTCTGGATTTCGAGTGTATGCGGTTTTTTTGGCAATGCTACTGTTGATAGCATATGCTGTCCATCCCAATTGTAGAGCGGATTGCGGATTTCTACGTAATTTTCGTCCTTTAGGGGCCTGTCCGTGACTGTGGTAATGGCTCAAACTTATACGAGTTCCAGGAGGCGTTTCGTGGCGACCCCGTGAGGAACCCACTATCGGATAAAAAGTTACGTCAGGTAAAAATGTAGGGTGTATTTAAAAAATATATGCATATGAGAACAATTTGAAAACTAGATGTACCGACCTACCAAAGTGTTAAACGGAGGAGGGGGTATGTTCTTGCCACCAACGATAAGGACTGAAATAATTACAAATCTGACCTGGAAAGTAACTGCACAGGTCTAACAAAAAATAAAGATTTATATACTGAGTAGAAATACTCATTTTAAGGCAAATCAGAAGGACATACGAGCACACGGGATACTACATATCCGACGTCAGAATGCACCAATTAACGAGCTATGACGATTTTGTCAAAATTTCAGCAAACCCTTCCAGGAAAAGTATTATTTAATGTGTAGAGATTTGTAATTCACGGGTGCGATGAAATTGCACACGATATGCATACACAGAACAGCACCCAACTTCCTTAAATTAGAGACAAAGTGTTAAGGTGTGAGATATGAGTTCCAGTACCCTTCTTCGTGGAATCTCAGTTCCAATTAGCACGCAATTTATTGCCAGTATGGAAAGATACCGCTTTTGGGAACCGTCTCAATCACTCGAATAAACAAATATTTATTGAAGTAGTGTGGAAATTTTCGCAGACTGTGAAGTCACCAAGGGCAAAACAGGTGTTTTGCAATCGGAGATTAAAAAAGCTAGCCAAATGCTGCAAGCATTGGGAAGTTCAGATCTCATGTTTACTCTGAGACTACGGCGCCTAGACGCGCACCCTCGTGATTCAGTCGCAGGGGTGCAGTGTAATGGGTTTGACCTACGAAGAGGCGTAGACAGGCTGGAGCAATTATTTTTGCACGCATTCAGACGTGCTGTATATCGCGTTTTTCTTCCCATTCAAGGCAAAATGCTCGCACGCATTTCATCATCCACGTACGCCGCACGTTTGTCTAATGGTAAGGTCCACTGCCAAATATTCTCCGGCTGTCGGTACTGAAACTGGTAAAGGGCGGTCAGCGATCGTTCTTACGGAACTCACTTGTCCCGTCGTGCCTTACGAGCTTTCTCGCTCGAGTCAAATCAGCAGCCGCACAGAGGCGCATGAAATAGACAGATTATTGTTAGCGATAAAGACAAGGGAGACTGGAATGGCCATTTCTGGCTTATTAGCCCGTCGTCAGCCACTCATACCCAACCCCGAAGTGTGGAAAACCCGAAGTTCGATCCCGATTCCAGATATAAGGATAACCGTAGCCAGAAACCGTTTCCTATATAGATCCAGGGAAGAAATCCATCTGTGAGCATGAGTGCTCGATAGTTACCATAGATTTTTCCTGGGGAAATGTGGGCCAGTCTAACGCAAATAATCCAAATGATGTCTGGTGACTGATGAAAATAAACTGCACGCTAATCTGGGCAACCCATACTCCAGCCTGAATGTGGACTGCCACGTACGCCGCATGTTCGTCTACACACTGCCTCCAATTGTTAGGTCTACTGCCAAATATTCTCCGGCTGGCGGTAATAAAATTGGTTAAGGGCGCTCACTGATCGGCCTTAGGGAACTCACTCGTCCCGTCGTGCCTTGCGGCTCTTCTCTCGAGCCCAACCAGCAGCCACACAGCGACGCATGATATAGGCAGTATTCATTGCCGACGAAGACTAGGGAGACTGGAATGGTCATTTCTGGCTTATTAGCCGTCATCAGCCAGTCATGCCCAACGCCGAAGTGTGGAAAACCCGAGGCTCGAATTTGCGACCTGTTAGTTGGAAGTCCACAACTCTAACCACTGGGCAACGAGCCCGTTGCCCTGTCGGTTTCGATCGGCAATATACAATGGTAGGGGGCCGGTTTGGGGTAGTATCACGTTCAGTTTCAAGTTCCCGCTTGTCAGGAGGTTTCATTCAAAACGGGCTGTAAATATCAAAGGAAGATTTTATTCAACTCATTGACCGTAGGAGTGCAAGGAACGCGCAGGAACGGCCATTAAACAGGTTATTTTGGAATGTCTGAAGCTGTTATATTCCTCAATCCTCGGAAATAACGATACGGTTTGCGGCAAAGAGAAAAGAACATGGAAATATCGAGTTTAACAGAGTCGGCGACAGCAGTACCTGCAGAAATCAAGTGAAGGGGTACCCCTCCCCAGAATTCCGATGTTAACTGCCTGAATCTGTCCTAGGTCGAAGATTTTCTGATTGTAAAATTCCCTAATTTAGATGTCGACGTCGACTAAAGAGAAAAAATTGCTGCTTATAACATTTTTCATAGGTATTTTGGCAGATTTTGAATAATTCATATTGACCCAACTGTGAAAAACTAAGCGCCTTGGTGGGATTCGAACCCACGCAGTAAGGAGAAGGCTTTATTACAGCCAACGCTCTAACTACTTGAGATACGAGGCCCCGCCGGACGACTCGAGTTTAATCACATTTGGGTCAAGTTTATCCGCCCAACCTTGATCCAAATGTGACTTAACTCGAGTCGCCCGGCGGGGCCTCGTAGCTCAAGTGGTTAGAGCGTTGGCTGTACTAGGGCCTTTTCCTTACTGCGTGGGTTCGAATCCCACCAAGCCGCCGAGTTTTTCACAGTTGGGTAAATATGAATTATAACGTTTTTGCTACCAGATCTGCCCAAGTGTGAGGTCAGGAGATCAAATATCAAACTGGAAACTTGTAGACAAAACGGAAGTAGGTACTGAAAGCTGTTATGGTGCATTGGCTATTATGACCATGAAACGACTGTCAGTGTGCGATTAAACAATAAATTAGGCCCAATCAACAAGAACTCGGCGGTCGGCCATGTTCAGGCCCAAACACGTGTGAGGTATCATTGTTGAGAGCAAACAATTTTCGAACAACAAACCTTATAGTACTGCGTCTTAAACAAACATTAAACTAATCGGTGGCTTTTTTGGATGATGTGCCTAGCAAAGAGCCAAGATTCAAGTCAGCCATCTTTCGCCTGGTTATCCATGAAGCCTAGGATTTAGGAGCGTGCCCATGGTAACGGTAATGGCTCAAACATATCCGAGTTCAAGAAAGCGTTTTGTAGCGACCTCGAGAGAAAAAGTACTTCAGGTTAAAAGGCGGGGTGCCTTTCAGAAAAACGTGGATATGCGAACGATTCGAAAAACAGGTGTATGCCACACCCGTCAACCATCCCCCGAGAGCCCGAGGCAGCGAAAGTGGAGGAAAATCGATCAGCGTGAGGCCGACCAACAGAACATGCCACTTGTAATTTCTGGTCGATTAAGTGCATTTTATTGCTTTGACAATGCAGTTCCGACCGACCTATTTGAAGCATCAGCATCCAAATAAACTTGTTCCGGTGAGCTCATTATCTTATTCAAATCATGATTCCGGATCTCTCATCTTTGCCAATCTGATGAGGGTATATTCTTGCCACCGACGGTAAGGACTGGTATAGTTATAAATCTCTTCCTGGAAGTAACTGAATATATATTACAAAAGGTGATATATTAAGTATGTGAACTCGTTTTCGGGCAAATCGTAAGGACACAAGGGCAAACCAGATATTACATATCGGACGCCAGTAAAAATATTATTTTAATGCGTACAGGTTTGTTATTTGTGGTGTGCGATGAAATCCCGCATACATAGAGCAGCACGCGAATTTCTAAATCCCTGATTACTAAAGTGTGATATATGAGTTTCAGTATGCTACTTCATGGGATCTCAGTTCTAATTGGCATGCGATGTAACGCCGATATGGAAAGATGCCGGTTTTGGGAATCGTCTCAACCGCTCGAGTAAACACCACTCTGACAAATATTTATTAATGTAGGGTGGAAACTTTTGCTGGTTGTGAATTCACCGAGAACAAACAAATTGTCCGCCTTCCGTACAGTTGCGTGGATTGCGCAGAAGTCTTTGCACAACTTGTTCTTTAAATCGTCAGAGCCAGTCATCGGGAGCGGAGGATGTGTAGGAGGCGATACCGTCCACCAAAGCTTAAATCACCTGTCCTCTAGGATAGAAGTTAGCGCCTGACGATCAATCACAAGCCGCTCTGATGAGGTTGTCTCGCATCCAGATTCGCCTCACAACTACGCAACCAGTCGCATCCACCGTCAGTTAAGGACTCTTTCCGGTCGTGCATCGGTAGAGTCATGGCATCAGTTGATGACCCCGAATGCCTGAGAGTCAAGCAGAAGATGTCTTTGATAATGTCCAACTGTCCGAAATGTCTGACAGCAAATGGGTCTCCTCTCACGTGGAAGAGTGAATGCTGAAGTTACTCAAAACTTCTGATATGTCATCTCCCCGTGGGGACTTCATAGGCGGAGAAGAATTCCTACACTTGCAAAACTTCAGTCGGATAGCAGGAAGACTTTCATGCTGTATCAGATATAAAAGGGCTTAAATTCACGGTTAGATGCGGTTATGTAGCCCCGCCTGATGGACACAATACTGTTGGGGTGGGGTTAGGACTGGGGGTCGGGGTTACGGGTTAGGTGTGGGGGGTTACGGTGAGGATAATGTTAGGGGTTTGGGCAACTATTCCCTAACCACCCAAAGTACAACCGCGCATTCCCAGTAGCTTTTCTTTCGCGCCTGCGTGTTCCCTAACCCCACCCGTAAAAACCACCATTGCCACCTGTCCCGTATTGCAGGGGGCTGGGTTTGTCTACTTCAGGTGGGTTTACATAACAACAGCTGCCCGAAATCACTTTATCTAGTAAGAAAGGCTTCTATCCCTGAGCTTCCTACTTATATTCGAAAACGCAAAACGATCATGTCATACAGCGGCCAGTATGCGTATGTGTTCACCTGACGCAAGATGCTGCCAATGAAAAAAAAAATGGTAGGTGAATATTCGCTTCAATGCCGACGTTCGGAAATAAAGTTTACTTGATAATGTTGGTGTTTTGACACGCGCCTTGGCAGGTCTGGCTCAGGGGTTCCATACAATTGGTCTTGGCTGGAAAAACACGCACGCGCGTCGGAACATTTAGTGCAGCACGTGTTTAAGCACGCCGGTTATCGTACTTCTCTTCTGCCCTCATCCACGATGAAGCTGTCGCATGTATTTCGTCATCCGCGTTCTCCGAGAGGGCGAGGCGACTTGCGGTACAACCGCCTTCGCCTGCACATTCCCAAATATTATTCAGAAATAACGAGTGTAATAGCAAGGCAGTACGTCCACTGCCCAGCAAATAAATCAGCCTTTGCACATTAATCCACAAGACTTGCAATCATAATAGTTTGTAAAATTTGGAGAGACGACTAATGAATACCAACAAAGGGCAAATGGTTCAACTGATGCCTAGCGGTTAAAAAGCTTGAGTTATTGTATTATAAGTTGGATTAAATTATATTATTCTATTATTATAAACGATATATCATATTAATATATATATTATTATATTATATGTGCAGACCCCGCAGTGAAACTCATACTCCATGTTAAATGTTCACGCGTTCGCCACCCCGATCACAGTAATAAAACCGTGTTGGAACCTGTGCACATTGTTAAAATTGGAACTCGTCAGGAAACCACAAACCTGTAAAACGCTTTTTAGTCCGTGCGGGGAAATGTTCATTTTATGTCTTCAAGAGAATAATTCATTAATGAATTCGCTGACGCATGTATCGACAGTAATGATTGATTCCCGGAGGATTGTGTTAGTTCCACTGCGAAGTTTTCCAGAAAAATACCACTCAACTGGTTATCACGGCTATGACTGACTAAATGAAGGAGCAATAAGCCCGAGACAGTACTGTGTCAGTCTACCCGCATTCTCTGGCGTCCCTTCTCGCTACTATTATGACTTGGCCGACTTCGGTCTGGTAGTTGGTTGCCTATACGCTAACGTTGCCACCCATATGGAGCTTATTAGCTCCGGGAAGTCAGTAGATCAGTATGCGCTCATTCTTGATTAGGTAAATATCCGGTACACAGTGACAGAGAACGGCAGGTGGCGAGGCAGTGATAAAATTCGTTTCGATGAAGTGCTTATGATACATCTGGTGGACCCCAGTGGTGGACCAGCTGCGCCAGGTGTGTGAGTACACGTTTATGTTTCCGGTCCCAGCTGTGGTCAGGGTTATGAGTGGCTGTATGAAGGCCAACAAACGCGAAACAGTGCTGCATCAATCTACCCCCAGACTCCGTTGTCTCCCCTCTGCTATCATAGCTTGTTCGACTTCGGT
Source organism: Spirometra erinaceieuropaei (assembly GCA_902702965.1). Classification (NCBI taxonomy): domain Eukaryota; kingdom Metazoa; phylum Platyhelminthes; class Cestoda; order Diphyllobothriidea; family Diphyllobothriidae; genus Spirometra; species Spirometra erinaceieuropaei. The sequence continues at coordinate 296,304 of CACRXP010000450.1, read as the reverse complement.
CTGGTAGTTGGTCGCTCGCTCGTGAGCCCTATCACCCATACGATGTTTGCTTGCTTGCCTTCAAAAATATATATATATTACGGAACTCACTCATTCCGTTGCGCCTTATGGGCTCTCTCGAGCCCAATCAGTTGCCGCAGAGCGGCGCACGATATGGGCAGAATGGCATTACCGACAGAGAGAAGGAAGATTGGAATGGCAGCGGGGCAACGGGCTCGTGGCCCAATGATTGGAGGCGTGAACTTCTGACTAACAGGTCTCGAATTAAAGTCTTGGGTGTTGCACACTTCGGGGTTGGTTATGATTGGCTGACGACGGCCAATAAGCCAGAAACGGCCATTACAGTCTCCCTTGTCTTTGTCGGTAATGCCATTCTACATATGCATATATACATTTACCGTACTGCCAACACAAGCACTAATCCAAGCCTGGGCCTTAATTTAGTATCTATATCGGGAGTATGGTATAATGCGTTCGATGTATACAATTCATACTTCTCGTAGAATAGGCAATACGAGGTTATTACGCAAAAGTCAATTGTCTTCGACTCAAATGTTCATTGAAATTTCTGTTCTGATCCTAAAACGTCATGCCCTGGAGACTTAACCCGATGCCCAGCACTGAGTAATTTCTGAAATTATTCAAGATATATACATGTCTGTAGGTAGTTCATTAAAAGTGCAACAGAACAGACGAAGACAGACATCTCAAGGTGCTCAGCGATCACCAGTACACCATCGGCCTTATAAAGTTAGGTATATAAACACGTCATGGAAACGCGTCAAGCTCACTATTACGGGTAGGATCCTGCCCGATCCCATACACAAACGGGCCCGTGGCCCGGTGGATAGATGCGTGGACTTCTAAACCAACAGGTCGCGAGTTCGAGGCTCGGGTGTTCCACACTTCGGGTTTGGGTATGGCTGGCTGACGACGGCTAATAAGCCAGAAATGGCCATTCCAGTCTCCCTTGTCTTTGTCGGTAATGTCATTCTGCCTATATATCATGCGCCGCTGTGCGGCTGCTGGTTGGGCTCGAGAGAGAGAGAGAGCCCTTAAGGCACCAGGGACGAGTGAGTTCCGTATGAACGATCGGTGAGCGCCCCCTACCAATGTATACATATACATATATATACATCCATACATATCAACATGAGCGAATATTCGAGGTCCAGGTAAATTATCCCGTTCATCAGCTCCAGAACGAAAACGAAAAAGAAAAAGGGACGATTTCGTATATGTCAGGTAAGCGCGTCACACTTACTGTTGTGGTTAATACCTTGTTCGATCCCATTCTGTCAGCCCACCAAAGAACTGTGTGCCAAAGGGCATAGTTCATATATAACGCATAGGAAACTCATTAAGAGTGCACCAGGCAAGACGCAGACAGCTGTTCCAACGTCGTTATCTATCACCATTGCGCTGAGGGCCTTATGAAGTGGGTCATATAAACATGTCAAGAAAGCGTGCACCAACACCGTTGTGGTTAGGAGCCTGCTAGATCTCTTTCTGGTTGTCCGTCAGCTTGCTACTGGCGACAACAAACGTTGCACCGAAGGGCACATACCACATAGTTCACTTCACAAGGCCTGCGGTGTGCTGGTGATCGGTGGCGACCGTGAAACAGCTGTCTACGCTTGACTTGTTGCACTCTTAATGACCCGCCTACGTATTATATGTGGTATGTGCCCTTTGGAAGGACGTTCCTTGTCGTCAGTAGCCAGCTGGCGGGTGGGCAGAATAGGATCGGGCAGGATCCTCACCGTAATAGTGAGCTTGACGCGTTTGCATGACGTGCTTATATACCTCACTTTATAAGGCCTATGGCGTGATGGTGACCGCTGATCACCTTGAGATGCCTGTCTGCGTCTGTTCTGTCGCACTCCTAATATATATATATATATATATATATATATATATATTTCTATTAGAGGGGGTTTGCGTCAGTTAATATGTATAAATTGATAAAGTACTGTCTCGGGATTGCTTGCCTTCATTCAGCCAACCATTTGGCTGACCGGAAGCAAAAGCACAAACAAATCGGCAAGAGGTTTTCAATCTGATGAAGTCGACGCAATGGAACAAGGTACTGTCGCAAACGATGATGTTAGAGAAGGCAAGTTACCAGCCCACCTACGTCATACTACTACCATAAGCTGAATTCCTGTCTTTTATCGGAGCGTAGAATGACAACAAAGATATCGTTTCGTCAACAAACAGAGTATAGACATTTTTACCGTCCCTCAAAACAATGAACTAAACCGCACCTCTTCAATATCCTGCTGCGCGTGGAGAAAGTTGTGGAAAACGCCTAACGTGCAAAAAATCGAAAAAATTGTGACATGGGAATATGTTAGTCTCTATGCGACTGTCTGTCAGGGCTCTAGACTGAACTTCAAGCCATTACGGAGTATTATGTCTAGTAACTGGATCAGTAATATCGTCCAAATGCATCCCAGAAAAACTATAAACATTTACCTGCATGAGTCAAACAATTTTAGATCGGATCTTACTTCGTTGTCGCAGACAAGCCTCAGCCGCCTGTCCTACAGGGACTAGCGGTAGCAGGGGATTTAATATTAACCTCTACCCCTAACCGCAACCCGTAATCCCAAACCCTAGCCCCTAACCTAACCCCTAATAGGTGCGGCTGCGAAATAGATCTTACACAATTTTAGCATAATTAATTAATGGTCTTCAAGATGTTAAGTCAGTGTAACCGTGATCTCCAAGTTGGGAGGTCAACCAAACCGACGCTAGGCAGTCCACATTCAGGCAGGAGTATGGGTTGGCCAGATTGGCGTGCAGTTTATTTTCATCAGTCACGAGACATCAGTCGGGTGATTTGCGTTAGACTGGCCCTCATTTCCCCAGGAAAAATTGATGGTAACTATCGAGGACTCATGCTCACAGATGGATTTCTTCCCTGGATATACACAGGAAACGGTTTCTGGCCACGGTCATCCTAATATCTGGAATCGGGTTCAAACCCCAGGTTTTCCACGTTTCGGGGCTAGGTATGGCTGGCTGACGGCAGTTTATAAGCCAGAAATGGCCATTCCAGTTTCCCTTGTCTTTGTCGGTAACAACATTCTGTCTATATCGTTCGCCGCTGTGCGGGTGCTGGTTGGGCTCGAGGGAGAGACTCCGAAAGGCACAACGGAACGAGTGAGTTCCGCAAGAACGATCAGTGAGCGCACTCTACCAATTTTAGTACCGATAGCTGGATAATATTTGGCAGTGGACCTTAGAATTAGAGGCAATGTGTAGAGGAACGGGCGGCGTATGTGGATGATGAAATACGTGCGAGCATTTCACCTTGAATGGTGAGAAAAACACGATATGCAGCATGACTAAACGCGTGCAAATATAATTCCTCCAGCCTGTCTACGTCTGTTCGTAGGTAAGACCCATTGTATTGCACCCCTGCGACGGAATCACGAGGGTGTGCGTATAAGCGTCATAGCCTCTGTGTAAACATGACATCTGAACTTTCTAATACTTGCAGCGCTTAGCGAGCTTTTTTTAAATCTCCGATTGGGAGATCGGAATCCTGCTGTGCCGATAAAGTCCCCTAGCCATAGCCCTAACCCTAACCCCTGCCCCCCCCAACATTATTGTGTCCATCAGGTGGGGCCACATCACCGCATCTTAACGTGACTTCAAGACGTTTTATACCTGATACAGTATGAAAGACTTCCTACTGTCCGGCTGAAGTGTTGCATGTGTAGGAGTTCTTCTCTGCCTATGAAGTTCCCACGGGGAGATGACATCTCTGAAATCTCGCGTGACTTCAGCATTCACCCCTCCACGTGAGGGGGGATTCACTAGCTGTCTGACAATTCGGACAGTTGGACATTGTCAAAGACGCCTTCTGCTTGACTCTCAGGCAATCGGGGGCATTAACTGATGCCATGACTCTACCGATTCACGACCAGAAAGAGTCCTTAACTGACGTCGGATGCGACTGGTTGCGTAGTTGTGAGGCGAATCTTGATGTGAGACAACCTCATCGGAGCGACTTATGACTAATCGTCAGGCGCAAACTTCTATCCTAGAGGACAGGTGGTTTAGGCCTTGGTGGACGGTGTCGCCTCCGTCACATATTCCGCTCCCGATGACTGGCTCTGACGACTTAAAGAACAATTTGTGCAAAGACTTGCACGTAATCCACGCAACTGTACGGAAGGCGCACAAGTTGGTTGTTCTCGGTGAATTCACAACCAGCGAAAATTTCCACACTATTTTAGCAAATATTTGCCAGAGTGGTGTTTACTCGAGTGGTTGAGACGGTTCCCGAAACCGGCATCTTTCCATACCGGCGTTACATTGAATGCCAATTAGAACTGAGATTACATTAAGTAGGATACTGGAAATCATATTTCACACTTTAACATTTTAATCCGGGAGTGTATGCATTACTTGCGGTATTTCATCGCATCCACGAATTATAAACCTGTGCATGTTAAAATAATATTGTTGCTGGAAAGATTTGCTGAGATTTTGCTAAAATCGTCATAGTTCGTTAATTGGAGCATGCTGGCGTTTGTTATGTTCTTGTGTCCTTCTGATTTGCTTTAAAATGAGTTCACATACTCAATATATTAATTTTTATTTTTGCTATAAATGTGCAGTTAATTTCCGGGACAGAATTATAACTATTTCAGTCCTTACCGCCGGTGGCAAGAAAAAACCCCCTCCCCAACTTAACACTTTGGTAGCAGACGTATATTTTTCAAACTGTTTGCATGTCCATAGATTTCAGAAATACACCCCACCTTTTTATCTGACGTAACTTTTTATACGATAGTGGGTTTCTCTCAGGTTCGCCACAAAACGCTTCCTGGAACTCGTGTAAGTTTGAGCCATTATCATAACTATGGACGGGCTCATAAAATCTATGCTTCACGGATAACCAGGCGAAAGATGGCAGACTTTAGTCTTGCCTATTTGCAAGCCACATCATCCAGAAATGACACCGATCAGTTTAATGTTTGTTTATGACGCAGTACTATAAGGTTTGTTCTTCGATAATTGTTTGCTCTCAACAGTGCAACCTCACACGCGTTTGGGATCTTAACATAACCGATCGTCGCATTGTTGTTGACTGGGCCTAATTTAGTGTTTTACCGCACCCTGACAGCCGCTTCATAGTCGTAGTATCCAATGCGCCATAACAGCTTTCGGGACCTGCTTCTTTTTCGTGTAAAATTTTCCGATTTGAAATTTGAACTCCTGACCGCACACTTGGGCAGATGTGCTTGCAAAGACTTTATGGACAGCAATTTTTTTTATTTTTTCGACGTTGACTTGTAAAGTAGGGACATATATAATCGAAAACTTTTCAAACTAGGACAGATTCAAGCAGCTAACATCGGAATTCCGGGGAAGGTTACCCCTTCACTTGGGTTATCGGGGTACTACTGCCGCCAACTCTGTTAAACTCGATATTTCCATGTTCTTTTCTCTTTGCCGTAAACCGTATCGTCACTTCGTTAAGGACTATAACAACTTCAGTCATTCCAAAATAACCTGTTTACTGACAGTTCATGTGCGTTTCTCGCACTCCTACGGTCAATGAGTTGAATAAAATCTTCCTTTGATATTTACAGCCCGTTTTCAATGAAACGTCGTTTGAAACTGGGACTTGAAACCTAGCGTGAACTCCCGCACCGACCAATGCCCTTAATATGGACGGAGGCTTGACAAACGCAACAGCTTCCGCTTCAGGCCGATCGCTGGTATGAATTTTTGTTCCGGTTGCAAGCGTGCTTATAACATTGACCTGTCCTCAAAGTTGTTTACTTAAAATGGAAGTTCATAAGTGAGAGGGAGAGCGAGAGAGAGAGGGAGAGGGAGATACATGGTTCAACTATTTAATTTATTGTCATGTTAAGAACCTGCAGATTCTTCAGAGTGGAATTATAGGAGGGGGGGATTGATTACCGATCCTTGTTTCACAAACCTGGGGACTCGGAGTTCCTCATCCAAAGTCAGCCAGAAATGGCGACCCCAGTGTCTCCATTTTTGGCGATAGAAACCTATCGACCAATGACCGCTAATCACCACTTGATCATTTGCATGAATTTAAAAGCTTTGCTTCCAGGTCAAGATGAAAATGGCTATTTTCACTCCGAAATGGCTGGCGAGTGATGTAGCGTACTCCCGATTCAACAAATGAAACGTACTTCTGGTAGCTCAAGTGATAGGGGCGAACTGGGCCGATCCGAATTCAAACCTCTAGTGCCAGTTGTCGAAGTGAAGTGGCCGTCTTGCTACCCACAAGAAATATCATGATCCACAAATTGGAAACATAAGTAAGTTGTGAAATGGGGGTTATGAGTTTCCGTGAATACATTGTGAAAATCACGCATCGTCAGATGATGAGATTTCGCTTCCCCTAGATAGAAATGCAGTGTGCACGGCGAACTGATGGAAAGTCGACAACTGAACTCCAACGATGTTGTTCCAAAGAATAGCCGTCATGAAACGTAATAATCGTAGAGATTTTAGGAGGACAGATATGCTGTGAATTTTGCCGGGATTGCGAATACAAAACACACTTTGTAGCATGGTGGACGGTTAACGGCTCCAGCCATAGACCCCTTATGATGCATTCAAGCAGAAAACTTACCAGGTTCGTAACACAGGCTTTGTTTTAACGATTTTGCACTTTCAGGCAACGATAAGATGCATCTAAATAAACGTTGATCTTCCTAAACGACGTTATAAAGCATTTGGATTGGACATTTTTCTATCCGCCCACGCAAATTCAGATTGCGTTGTTCCTGACATTGTCCACCGTGCGCAACACAGCATGATGGGCGTAAGGATGATGACTGGTGCATGAATTAGTTTATGTTGATAGGAGACTTGCAATCAATTTACTCCAATCTCTCTCATCCCTCACACACACACACACACACACACACACACACCTGAGCCCAGTGTCAAGGTGGAGTTAAGACGACCAGGGATAGGGTCTGCTCCAGTCACTGACAAGGCTAAACGGCCAGGTTATGCGTGCCACGCCCTCCTGGTTCGCGCACGATGGATCGGTTTTTCACTGGAACAGTAATGTGGATCAGTTCGGTTCCCAGCCGAGCGGGGGTGTCATATGTAGCGGGCAGCCATCATAACCGGTCTGGCGTCATTGTTCAAGGTCATTCACGCCTTTGCAGTGAGCCGTTCCGGACGCGCCGGCCTGAAGTCACACGCTCGACAGCTCCTGGGCATACCTGCGTCCGCACAGCCGCAGTTGCCCATGCGGTCACTTGAACGCACCGCCCCCCTGCAACCACAATCTAAGCCCCTGCGTCACCACCCCTCGGAAAATGCAACACACGCTGACTGGCCACCGCTTGAGCTTGGCCGAAAAGCCTACTAAGGCGGCTACCACCACTATCTCAGGGACTCTCAGGCATGACTGGACGCAGTCAGCACCAGCCCTGGCTTTGCCAGTGGCCACTACTACCTGAGAGGAAATCTCCGGGTTCTGTGCACAATAAACCGCCTCATTCTGATGTCTTCTGTCTTCTCCTTCCAATCTGGGATTTGACTCTATAATTGTAGTTCACAGAATACACACATTCTCACAGCTGTGCCGCTACAAGGGGAGACTGATTTCTCAAGCCAGTTGAAAGCCTTCAAAGCCACGACACGCAGCGCGGCGTGATAATTTAAACGCGATCCACATCCTTTATTGTGGGTAATATGCGCTGTGTGCCGTGGGCCATCAGTCCCTAGAGTTGAACTCACTGCCTACTTCTTTTCCCAGGCACCAGTCCACTGCCCGAGCCATTCCGTCACTTCATGCAGGAACTGAACTCAGGTCTGCTGACAGTCCTAGACAGCCCTACTGCACGTAGCATACATGACCTGGCCTCCGGCACAGCACACCAGGATTTCACACGAATGGGGTAAGCAGCTCGGATCTAACATGCATGAGAGTGCCATTGGGTTTGACTCCCAGTTCATTAGTCTACCACACCGACAGGTCGACCGTCGATTCCGACGATGTCCACCGTGTACTACATAGCAAGGTGCAGCGGGCACGGTGACTTGCGCTACATCTATTGCACTCTCTCTCTCTTCCCCTCCCCACACGGACCTAAAGTCAAGTCAGGCAAGACTGGATGTGGTTGGCACGGCTGGACCCGCACCTAGGCGTGCCGCCACACTCTCTGGTCGGCAACAAACACTTGATCAGGATTTTTCATCATCACCAACAACAACAACACCCCGACAGGGGGTCAGACGGACGAGGATGACTGAGCAGCCATGTCCACCACCTGGATATCCATCGGGAGCACAAGCGCATCTACCGGCAGGGAAGCAGGTGTCAGGGAACTGCCAGCTCATACCAGGCTGAGAGGGCCATGATTTGCCGATATTGGCATAGAACACGCTTTCAGAACTTTTGACCTAGAATGGCGACATGTGGCCCTGGGGGCCTGCTACTCCACACAAACGCACACACAGGGCCAACTGCGAGGCCTAAGATTTGTCGTCAATTGGTAACCTCCTAAGTCACGACGTTAAGGCTGTCAAGAAAGTTGCGATCGTGTCAAATTTATCATAATGAGGAATGCGCTGAAGTGCCGTAGGATGGATTCCCGAAGTCGCCCTCACTCCCTCTTATCTCTCCGGTGCCCTAGTTGATGATCTACGCCTGGCAGTCAACCGATGACTGGGTTGGGTGCATCTCCATGCGTCTCCTCTGCTGCATATGTGATCCGCGTCTGAGACTATCGTAGTGCGTCAAGCACCGCAGCTTGGAAGGCTGCTGACGGACGGCCCAACTCAGTCCACGCAGTCTGCCCAGTTGTGTGAGTAAATGTGTGGGGTGGTGGGCTCCTTCCCAACCTGACTTATGATGTTCTCACGTATGTGAGATGTACACCGAACAGTCCCCGTTGTGTAAAATCCTGGTGCTTGTATTTTGGGGGCCAGGTCGTGTGTGTGTGGCGCGCGCAGACAAGGTCACTATATATGTCAACCACCGCGCCTATTCCCCACTGCTGAGACGAGGACCGAGTTGTCCTCTTAGTTGACAGCCTTCTAAACCACGGCATTTAGCGTACTGTGAGAGTTTAAAAGAGCGTCATAGTGTTTATAGTGAGGAGGAATATGCGCTAGGTGTTATGGGGGTAGAGTCCCCTTTCTCAAACACCAGTCGCTTTAGCTGACAGAGTTAGAGCTTCCGTCTGCGCGCTGGCGCGACCGAGGAGGCACTTAGGCGTGTCGTCATGCCTGGTTCGGATCCCACGGAGTGGGAGTACCATAAGGCTACATTAGGAAGGAGCCAT
>CACRXP010000450.1:217887-285763 GCA_902702965.1 Spirometra erinaceieuropaei | reverse complement strand
GTTATGGGGGTAGAGTCCCCTTTCTCAAACATCAGTCGCTTTAGCTGACAGAGTTAGAGCTTCCGTCTGCGCGCTGGCGCGACCGAGGAGGCACTTAGGCGTGTCGTCATGCCTGTTTCGGATCCCACGGAGTGGGAGTACCATAAGGCTACATTAGGAAGGAGCCATTGCAGCCTGACCGCCGGTCGGCCGCTCCACACAAACACGCAACATTGAGGGGGAATATGCGCTAGGTGTTATGGGGGTAGAGTCCCCTTTCTCAAACATCAGTCGCTGTAGCTGACAGAGTTAGAGCTTCCGTCTGCGCGCGCGCACGCCCGTCCGCATAACACAACAGAATTTCCCACAAGGCGTGAGCTTTGAGGTTCCCAAACGCGTAGTAGTACTGCAGAGGAGCCTACCTTGGATGTGGCCTCAATGGATAGGTCTTTATACTATCAGTTAATGGCCCTGGAAAGGTGGAAAGGAAAGTGACATAAGCTTGAACAACCATGTTCATTTGCAGGCGCTCCTATTGATGCTGATCGAATGGACAGTAGGTTATTACCGACAAAGACAAGGCGGATTAGAATGGCCCTTTCTGGCTTATTAGCCGTCGTCAGCCAGCCATACCCAGCCCCGAAGTGTGGAACACCCGGGGCTCGAACTCGCGACCTGTTAGTTAGAAGTCTAACGCATATAACCACTGAGCCACGGGCTCGTTGCCCTGTCGGTTTCGATCGGGAATATACAATGGTAGGGGACGCTCACCGATCAATCTTACGGAACTCACATTGACCGAATGACCGACAGAAGAACTAGAAGGGAATGTGCAATTGGCTGTACATGTTGACTAGGCTGCTAAATCCCCAAAGTGTCGCTGCGGTCTCCATTTGTCCTTAAATGGCTATTGCGATTCATCTGCGTCCGTGTCGTCTCGAACGAGAGATGAATTCCACCGAACAGAGGTCACTCTCAGAATAACGCAGCAGGGATTTAAAAACAAAAGCTCACGGTAGCCCATCGGACTCGACGGAAAAAAAATCAGAGGGGATCAACTTGTCGGGCATCCGTTTGTTGTGATAATCGGCTTTGATTCGAGTAACGCCCAAATTAATATCTGTGACTATTTGAAATAGGCAGTTAATTGCACTGCAATTTCCTTTGTGAAACCTTACGGGACGCGTGGGTTGCTCGTTTTTTGAAGTCGTGACCGTGAAGCGAAACGACATCTTCCTGCGCAAGATAAAAGTAGGAGGAAAGTTAACTCCGACATACTACTTAAGTTTAGCTTTGAAACATTTATTATATGAAGTTCATCTATGCGTGACAACCACCGCGCCCATTCACCGTACCTGTCTGCTGGCAGGCACGGACAGTGGCTTGGGCCTGGGAAGGGAGAGTGAGGTCGACGAGTTAGCGCATTTTCCTCACTGTATACAACCCGACGCGTTTGTAGCTATCACAGTGCGCCAGAAGCCGTGGCTTGGAAGGTAGCCAACTGACGGGATAACTTGGACTTCGCAGCCGGCCCAATGTTGCGTGTTTGTGTGGAGCGGCCAACCGGCGGTCAGGCTGCAATGGCTCCTTCTTAATGTGGCCTCATAACACTTCCAATCCGTGGGATCCGAACCAGCCGTAACGACACGCCTAGGTGCCTCCTCGGTCGCGCCAGCCCTGTTTGTTATTTTTGGTTAAAATCCTGGTCACGTGCTATGTAAACCAGGTTGTGTGGAGTGGAACGCCAAGGTGCAGGCTCGATCGCGCCATCCACCCGCGCTCCCTTCCGCCTCTGATCTTCTTGACTGTGTCTTGACGCCGGGTCAAGATAGGGGGAAGGAGAGAATTGGGCAGATACTGCTCAAGTCTACATCCACTATAAACTAAATCACGCGTAAGTCACCGTGCCTGCTTCACCCTGTTGTGGGGCACACGGTGATATCGTCGAGCTGTCGTCGTGTGGGATGAAGTGGCCCGTCTGTGTATGACACATCCACGACCTGCACCTGCGGGGATTTCACGCTGTGGGGGTGGATTGCTCGGGGATCACATGGAGAAGGAGAAGTAGAACACGCTTCCATCTTGCGTAAGAGGTGCCTAAGCTGTGCATATAGCGTGTGATGTTGGACGTGTTCGTATGTAGTCGATGTGTTGATGGCATAGCGTGCATTAATGCGGCTTGGCTTACGATGATTAACCATAGATTTTCATGGGAGCACATATGGCCGAGTAGGCACGTACGTTGCTTGAATATGCGTGAGCAGTGTAAACATTTAAGACGGACGCGGTGGGTGTTGCTGCGTGTTGGTGCGGTAAATTCGCAGGTGACCGGCCAGGCCAATGTGTGATCTGCATTTGTCGTAAGCAAGATAGGTTGGCAGCATATTGGTAGCCGTGGTGATGCTGACTCTGAAGGAGAGGGAGGTCTCAGAGCTGGAGATGGTGGAGTTATCATATTCGCAAGTTTGCTTAGAATGCTGACACTGCGGTGAGTTCCGCTGTCGTGAACGCGTATGTAGCCGTAGGGAACCATGCGGTGAGTAGCATGCGGACAGCTGAAGCGGGTGGGGTGGACGTATATAAAGGCTCCGGATCCTGATTCGCAGGTCTCATTGCGATGAACTCGCAAGTGATCGACCAAACCGATGCGTGATGTGAACGTGCAGCCGCAAATGACGACAGGCTCAGAGTGAGCCCACATTGCTGGTGGTGGCTGACGAGGCGTCTAGAGTGTTCTCGTCGGTGGTGGGAACGGGGGGAGTAAAAGTGATCGCTATGGATATTGTTACAACGATAATGTAGGTGGAGGGCGGCCGCGACAGCGGAGAGGCTGAGGAAGGATGCGCACCGGTGGTGATGGTGGTCGCAGTCTTGGGGCTGCAGCAGTAGGGACGACGAAGGCGTCTGAGACGGCAAGAGGCGGAATTGCAGTGTCGACATTTCAACGAGTCCGGAGATTTCCGATGAGACCGATTTCTGCGCAGACTGTTCGTTAACGGTGTGTACACGCTGGAAGTAGTGGGATGTTGAGGTTAAAGGTCCGCATCACCAGCAACCTGCGAGCCACTCAGTGACCCGATTGGCTTTTTAAACTGATGTTCCTGTCTTAACTGTTGTACTCCAGGCCGGTCGGCTCTGGTCGAGGTCATCCCAGGTCGCCGGACTGATTTGTAGATCCTCATGGGAGGCCGCTGTTGTACTCCTTAACGACGAGCACTTCTGATGACGTCTCTGTAGAGGAGTCCTTTGGGTAATTGCTCCTCGTCCATCCTCACGAGATGTCCGTTCCATCAAAGTCATAGCTGTCCCAGCACGTGTTAAATGCTGAGGATTCCGTTCTGTTTCAGGACTTTCGTGTCCGGGATCCTGTCCTGTCACTTTAGCTTTGGTGTTCCCAAGAGACAGCTGAAGTGAGAATGATTCAGATTCCTGGCTTGATTGGCGCAGACGATTTATGTCTTTTCCCGTATAGTAGCCTGTCAGAAACGCTACCTCATGCACTTCGAGTTTTATGCTGATTTGAAGTCCGTGGTGGTTCCAAATAGACACTTACAGTAGGTGGGCTACATCATGAAATGTCAACCAAAATTCCGAAATGCGTTTTCTTTTCGAAAAAATTAATTAAGAAGGGTTGTAAAACTAGTCAGCCTGCAACATAAATCTATTATAATTAAGTTACCTCAGGATGCCGGCTTTCGAACGAACCTCCTTTAGGCTGCATACAAAAACCACACTCTCTAAAAATGACTACTTATGCAGCATGCATTTTGCTTAATTATTTTCGATGCCCCTAACAGTCCGATTATATTTCATGGAAAACATGCACAAAAATATTTATTCTTTTGTTCATTCGGTAGATAAGTACGCCTTCTCCAAATTTTATACTCGAAGGATAGACATAATTCGGTTTTAAAAAAGTTTCTAATTGTGGGACTTTTAAATACCTTGAAATGACCGTTCATAAATCGCCTTGTCTCTGCATTTGCCAATGTGGCTTGTAAATTTAACAATATGGGTCAAATCCACTGCTTAATATTGTGAGCCCTTTATAATCCCCCTTTATTACCGTAGACTAATATGTTGTTTTCCGTATGCAAAAAAATATACGGCTAGTAGTTTGGAAACCCTTAATCCAAGTGTTACGTAAGAGCGTACTCAAAATTATTCTAGAATTGGCAAGGTTGTTAAAAACCGAATTATACCCTTGTTTCGAGTATAAAATTAGGAGAAGACGTAATTTTCTACCGTATGAACAAGATGATGAATATTTTTATTCATGTTTTCTACGAAATATAATTGGACATTTAGGGGCATCGAAAGTCAATGATAAAATGCATACTACTTATGTAGTCATTTTTTTACAGAGAGTGCTTTTTGCATGCAGTAGGGAGGAAGTTCATTCAATAGCTGGCATCCTGTGGTGACTGAAATATTATAGAATTCCGTTGCACGCTGAATAGTTTTTCTAGCCTACATAATAAATCCTTTCGAAACGAAAATGTAGTTCGCAATTTCGGTTGACATTTCATGATTTAGCCCACCTACTGTACAGCCAATCGAAAGCCTACCTAGTTTTGGAAATCCGGTGGGTCATTTCCACGACTATCTTGGTGCTGTTTGAGACTGTGGTGCCTCGGTAGGCAAAACTGTCCCTGTTCCATTCATGTTGGTACTGGGCGTAGTGTGTTCCCCTCTGATGCTGATTGATGCTTGACCAGCATTTTGTTAGTTTGCATGGCTGCTTCAATCGCGACCTTGAGTGCACAGTCATCTGCGTAGAGAACTTCATGGAGAGTGCTTGCTGAAGTCCGCACGGATGTTTGCATTCGACGGGTGTCGAGAAACTGGGTGTCGGTCCTGTAGACGGTGCCGATCCCAGGACGCTCAACACAGTAGACGTCCAACAGCATAGAGGAGAACAGAGGGCTGAGGAATACACAGTGCGAGCTTCTGAGACTGCCTGGGTTTCTGTAAAGCGCTTCGTCATGCCGTCGTGGAGCTAAAACCCTCTGTGCATGAATCGTTTAGGGCCACAGAATTCCTGCATGATTTTCTAGGGTCCATCACAATTCACTGTGTTTAGGGTTTTTCTCAAATCCCCGAAGGTAGTGCGGAGGTTGGTATGCATTTCCCGACATGTCTGCTGCAGTTGCCGGGTGGCGAAGACAATGTCAGTTGCCACGCTACGTCATCAGAAGCCACACTGTCTTTCCGAGAGAAGTCCGTTTTCCAGATGGCCGTTGAAGCAATTAAGAAGGATGCGAGCGAAGATCGTCTCGGCAATGTTGAACAGCCAAATTCGTTATCGATTACTACAGACTTGATGGTTCCATTTTCGCTTGCAGAAAGGGACGATGGTCGCGTCCTAGAAATCCTATGGAAGTTGGCATGGCCGCCAGGGGACCGCCGCGCTCAAAGAATCAGGCAGGGATTGCGTCAGAGTGGTATTACCGACAAAGACCAGGGAGACTCTAATGGCCATTTTGTGGCTTATTAGCCGTCGTCAGCCAGTCATATCCAAACTGTCTCCATCAAGTAGCCTCGTACTGATTTTCTTTATTGTTGTCCCTTTTTGACATCTGGTGGACAGAAACGATTACCTTGACCTACTGAACAAATTCCATGATCACAGATGCAACGAAATCGTGAATGGTATTATTTGAAAGGAACACGCCCGTGAGAAAAGCCGGACAGGAAAGGCGGACCCGATTGCGCGTCGTCCAAGTCACTCTGTCCATTTTCGTCCTGAGTTCGTCCAACACGGACATTAATGCAAGCATAGCAAGTCTATTGAAAGGTGTGTATTACTATTTCTAAGCGTGACCTTCGTGCGAGGCTGGAATGATATGTTGCGAAGAGACGGCATGCTTTAGTGTGGGTACTCACATTAAAACATGTCTTGCGATGGCTAATACTAAAGCTGAACGATATTACTGACAAAGACAAGGGAGACTGTCTCCCTAGACTTTGTCGGTAATATCATTCGGTCTATATCATGCGCCGCTGTGTGACCGCTGGTTGGGCTCGAGAGAGAGTCCATAAAACACAACGGAACGAGTAAGTTCCGTAAGAACGATCGACGAGCGCCCCCTACCATCATAATACTGAAGCTCTCTTGAATAGTATCTTTCAGTTAGAGGCACATCCACGCAGTTTGGCCCATGGTTGAAGTGGTAGACACGAACTTTTCTTTTAGGGTCACAAGATACCATACTAGCAGCACAGGTACTCGCTAAAAGGCCAGACACGCATGTTTCGCCGATATTCTGCCGCTGCATGGCACAGTTACGAGGGGTTCGGCTCATCACTGGGTCCGCCAGCATTTCCCGTCTGCTTTCTGGCAGATACTCCAGTTTACGAATTGTTGCTTTTTACTTTTCTCAGAAATTAACTGCGAACTTGGAGTAGGTCAGTATATACTGAGCTCCATAAGCTCAAATCGACATTTGATGTATGAATGCTGGGGAATGCTGGGAGACCCACTGAACAGCCGAACTCTCTCCCAGCTTTGTCTGCGCTTTGAGTGAGTACCTGTGCTGCTAGTATGGTATCCTCTTACCCCAAAATATACTACTAGCTGCTAATCGGCAGTTTATGAATGTACGCGATCAGCCCGCTGCGGTCGATGAGCTTCGGCCCAAATATTTATACACTATATTTTGTTCTGTGTCTATAGACCTTACTAGATACTGATCTACTCCAAGTTAGCAGTTAATTTTGGAGGAAATTAAAAGGTAACATACACTTCTCTCCATCCTTCCTCCATCCTCCCCATCAGCATCATAATCGTGGTCGTCTTTATCGACATCATCGTGACATCGTGCTTGCGTATATGACCTTGAAAACAGTCTCTTTCATCACCGCATCCAGAACTGATTCGTCGGCACTCACCTGGGCATGACCCCTGTGATCGGCAGCTCTCTTCAGTTGTCAGAGAACGTTGTGTGGTCTTTTATTTGAAACTCCTGAAGAACTTATTTCTGCTGTCCAAGAACAGTTCGGATTGCTGACAGAGGTTGATTTTAAATAGTGCTATATTGGGCATGTCGCTTGGTTCAAGCAACGAATCGAAGTTGAGAGAGACTGGGTGAAAGTTTTGTGTTTCCCTTGAAAACGATGTAAAACGGCGTTGAAATCCGCGTTGTATAATAAAACTCTCAGATACCTTCTAGTTTATTTACTGAATTAATTATTCGTCGACTCTGGTACACACCTACGTTACCTCAAATAAACTGGACTGAACTGAACTCTCAGAAAATGACGAACGACGGAATGACGCGGGAGACTGGAATGACCATTTCTGGCTTATTAGCTGTCGTCAGCCAGTAATACCCAACCCCGAAGTGTGGAACACCCGGGGCTCAACCCCGCGACCTCCTTGTTAAAAGTCCAACGCGCACGATAATGTCGTTTTGCCTATATTGCTCTCCGCTATGCGGCTGTTGGCGGAACTCGAGAAACAGTCCTAAGACACAGACGGGAGGAGTGAGTTCCGTTACTCGATCGGTGTGTGGCTCTCTACAACGGGTCATGTTTGTCGAGTTTACCTATGACTGTTGTTTCCATCGGTAGTCGCCTACTTTGTCTTTAATGATCGTTACCAGACAACTGACGAATTTGCACATTAAAAGACAATAGAGCAATGCTGATTCTCAGAGCACGATTCCAAGCAGCATTAATGGACACCTTCTGGCATTCAGACAAAATGACCCTGTTGCAAGAGAGAGCGAGAAAGTAAGTTCAATGACCTAAAAATGGGGGCACACTGCAGTCTTTTGCATTCCTTCCAGTCCTGTTTATTTAGTGGCAGGTGAAGAGAGCAAATCTCTGATTATTTCCCGCTCTTTTTGAAATGCGAGAAAAACATCACCTCCCCAACCTTGCTGACGTTAGATGAGTGGCAACACAGAGGGTGTTGTCTTCCTTTTGGCTCAGAAACTACAGGCGGTCTTATTGGAGGGGGGAGGGTGGGGGACCACTCGACAACCACACACCGTGGTCCTGGCAACGCTTGCCTCCTCGACCCACGTAAGTACCGTTTGCCCGTTTGGCAGGTGGCAGAAAGACGTGGGTGGGCGGGGAGGGAGTAGGGTTACAATTGGCACGGTGTTAGGTGAGTAAGTGTCTCGTTGTCTGGACTGAATACGGCCATTGTAGTGTAGAAATGTCCGCCTTTTTATGCCATGAACGCCCCCTGTAAGCCATCCATTTCTGACAACAAAAGAGGACTCGAATACTTCTTTTTTAACAGGCAGGCAAATGTTTCGATTTACATTTTAGCTACTTTAAGCGATAGTCTTCGTAACATTCTCTTTAGCCGCGGTTGCGCCGACTTAAGTCGCAAATCAGCTTAATCCCCTTCGTTAATATTTTTTCGCAAATGGACAAAGGACAGTTCAGCCGTCGCTGCCGGAGATGTCCACCGTGCATCACACAGCATGATGGGCGCAGGAACAACGATTTGCGCGTGATATGCATTAGGTGACCTATCTGATGAGAGGCATCGAAATTTACGAATGATTACTAATCACTCGCAATATGAGCGTCCACTACAAAAGTCAACGACGAATGTGCTTTCTTTAATACGTTGTCCTGATAAGGAGTGCTCTTATAGTACATTCCGTCGACAGATGTCTGTGAACTTTACATTTTGGCACGCTGAAGTCAAGAAATATTTGGCAGGACCGTATTACCGACAAAGACAAGGGAGACTGGAATGGACATTTCTGGCTTATTAGCCGTCCGCAGCCAGTCATACCCAACCCCCCCCCCCCCGAAGTGTGCAACACCCGAGGCTCAAACTCGTGACCTGTTAGTTAGAAATCCACGCCTCTAACCACTGGGCCACGAGCCCGTTGCCCTGTCGGTTTCGATCGGGAGCGCCCCCTAGCCAGAAATGCCCATTCCAGTCTCCCTTGTCTTTGTCGGTAATACCATTCTGCCTATATCATGCGCTGCTGTGCGGCTGCTGGTTGGGCTCGAGAGAGATTCCGTAAGGCAAAAGGGAACGAGTGAGTTCCGTAAGAACGTTCGGTAGGCGCCCTTTACCAAAGGTTTGACACTTGGTCGTTTATTTCACGTTGCCAAAAAATGCTGATAACATTCTACCGCAAACGGAAGAACATGCCTTTCTCTTTATATTGCAACCATTCTCAGTATCTTTGTTCACTTTAAGGCTCCGTTCTACGATTGTCAGTCCAAGGCAGAGTAGTCGGATAAATACTAGTCTTTCGCTGAAACTGTTAGTGTTTTACCCGTTACATTTATAAATTACGCGTGTACAGAAACTATATTCAAAACCGAAAATGACTATTCAATGATAGTAATTTTGGTGCCAAATAATAAACTTTTCTAAATGACAAAACAATTGCAGTCCAGTTAATTAAGGAATAGCCTATGTGCGTTATTACTGCACTTTAGGGAACGAATTCGCGCTGAATTGCTAATCCGACTTTTACAAATCGATAAAACGTCTGGTTTTCTTAAAAGACCGTTAGCAAACTTATTCCCACGGCTAGCATCAGACAAAAATCGATTTCAAGTGCGGCCAGCTCTGTCTAGTAGCAGTCTCAAAGGGAAATTATTCTCCTCTCACCGAAAAACACGCTCCGATAAGCAGTTGACGTCTAGGGCAAGTATTGACATAGGAAATAGCCAGGATATAGCACAACTTTCGTTTTCGCTTAGATTTACGCACACCCGGCCTGACAAAATGAGGTGGATACATTATCTGCACAAGAAAAGGATATTTACTTGAAGGGACTGGATAAGCGAGCAAAAGTCGCAACGTTTAGGGCTTCCGAACAGAGACAACCAGCGCCTAGACCGTGGCTGTAGCGTGTGATGTCGGACATGTTCGTGTGTGGTGCTTGTGTTGATGGGAACTGTGTAATGATGGAGCTAGCCTGTTTTTTACCGCGGATTTTCATAGAGGCGCGTGTGGCCTGCCAAATATGATAATTAATCAGCATTCTTTTCTGTATGACTTAAAATGGGAGCCAATCATAGGCTAGATGGCTGTTCTGTCATGAATACAAGGTTGCTACTACAATGGGTTCATGCTGGAAGACCCACGTAACATACATAGCATCTAACCCGAATACAGAGATCGCATGCTCAAAGCTGTCAGAGCAGAGGGCCTTTATATAAATCTCAAGTGCCTGGCAGCTTTTCTAATTCAACAGAAATGACATCGGGCCGTCTTCTGACTGTCAAATGCTTTCACAGTGGTGGTCTCTGGCGAAGACCATCTACCGCACTGAGTAGGATCTCGGGTCGGACCATGCGGCAATAATACTTTCATGCCTATCTTGAAACCCATATGACAAATCGATTACATGGAAAAAAGCTACTGTTGTCATCTCACTTGGTTTCGCCAGCCATATAGCAGAATCCTGGATCCCTAAAAAAGTGTACCAGGGGTCTGAATAGAAACAGGCACTTTATAATTCAGGTACTATGAAAAGAACACCCCTTAACTAACTCGCACAAGGCAACGGCAGTCTGGTAAGCTTAACAGTGCTTTGTGACGATCGGTGGGCTGTGATTCTCGCGCTCCGTTTGGCCCGGCGGGGAGCTAATGGCGCCGGAAGGAACAATTTTCGTCCTGGCAACAGCAAAAATGCAAAAAACAAGCCCCCCTATCACCACGCATAATTTACCTGTTCTGTTCGAAGGTGAATATCTTCAACTCCCTCTTCGAGATTTTGCGCAGGTAGGAATCAGTGTCACGTTGGGTATTAAATGAGTTCATAGGCACCAGAGGCACCTCGATCCCGTAACGCGAATTAACCGTCTGAAACAAGGAAGGCGGAAGTGGCATAGAGAATCGGGAAGTTTCGGAGTGGCGAAGGCAGCAGCTGACTGGCACGCCAGATGTACAGGTCAGACATCAGGAGCATTAAGTCGGACGTTAATTTAACTGGGAGGAACCTACTGCGTGGAAACCGTAGACCTGAAGTGGAGGAATCGCAATTCCAGTAAAATTGAGCGGCTTTCTGAGTACTACTAGAAAGAGGTGTTGGGAGGGTGAGACAAAAGAAATTGCTGAGAAGAAGTAGAAGCGATCGCTGAAGCAAGATCTTTACTTGTCTGAGAACATTATAAGAGGCTGAACTGCTTCCCGTGAGTGGGAGGTTTGTTTAAACTTGCTGAGTACGAAACTTCGGCACCAAATATCATATTTAGTCAAGAGTATAGTTTTATGACAGGGGTTTCTTACTGCGGGGAGCATTTATGTTGAGCAAAGGAGCTGAACATCTGAACATTTTGTGATGTCACAAATTTTGATCCTTCATATCGCCGCCAATTATAAGGAGACATCAATTTTTTGTTATCTAACGGCATAAGTAAATGAATTTAATGCCCCTTTGCAGGTATTGTCAAGAAAGTGTCACATTACCGTAGTTTTACTTCGATGATTACCCTAAAACCTCCTGAGCACTCACACGCAACAGCCACCGCGATGTACTTTACTTTTTTTCTCTGGCGTGTACAAGTAAATATCGCCTGTTATTTCGTTTAATACAATTGCTGCGTCGAGTGAGTAACCCCGGCCATAAACCCCTATACTTGCCCATATTTATGGTATATCATAACGTAGCCACGCGGCTAAATAACAGACCAATAAACATCTGCATAATGCAGCAGAAACCGCGCACAAATGAAGTCCAAATATCCCGACCGGTGGCAGGGATATGCTCGTTCCCCACTGTCTTGAATTTCCAATGCAGGGCCACTGTGGACTGTCACGCAAAGTCAAGTAATAAAAGCTGTTGAAGGAACAACGACAAAAGCTGACGAAGATAGCCACGGCAAATTCTGGATTGTCCGACGCCTCAAGTGGAGATGCTCATACCCAAGATCCGTGTAGACCCGAAACTTGGACCTAGTTACTTTTGTTATCACGTAGTCGGGGTTTCTTGCCCTGTCGTTCGCGTTTCTTAGAATTGGTGCTTCATTGAATTATGAAGAGAGAGTTTCTAAAACTGTCTTCTAAGACGGTGCAGTCGAAATTGCCTTAGGTGGTTTGGGTGGGTTACACGTTAGTCCGAATATTTTGTGCTGATTCCAGAGCATTTTGACGCGTTTAAGTTCGCACATACTTGCCTTGATTAATTTGCGAGGAAACTAATGCGCGAACTTGGAGTACATCTTTCGAAACAGACCTTTTAAGGCACGGTCTGAAATTTGATAAGAATGTTTGAGCTGAAATCTACCAGCTACTGCGGAATAATCGCCTAATATTCACAAACCGTCAGCAGGCAGCCAGTAACATAGAATCGTGCAGTGATTTGCCGTACTAACAAAACAGGTATTAGCTAAAAGCCCAGACACGCTTGTTTCACCGATCTTATGTCGCTGCCTGACGCATCTGCGAGGAGTTCGGCTCGTCAGTGAGTCCCCCAGCCTCTCCCGTGTGTTTTCTGGTATATGAACTACAGTTTCGACTTGTCTTGATTAATTTTCGAAAAAACTAATGCGCGAACTTGGAGTAAATCTTTCGAAACAGACCTTTTCAGGCACGGTCCGAAGTTTGCGTGTTAACCTTGTCCAGTGAAATATGCGATTAAGTTATAGAATTTGAAACTGTGCTTCAGCTGATATATTTGTACAAAGATGGCGAAGCCCAGACATGCATAATGGGAATTTCGAAGTTCGCGGTCTCTTCCGCTTGCCAGTCGGTACACGTATGTGTGATGTCTACCAATGGTAGATAATGTAAAAGCGAAGGGAATGATCAGCGGTAATGGAGTAAATCACAGCGGCCGTTTTTCAACTCTCTGGACTAAGGTCATAGCGGGTTATGCAACGGGAGGTCTAATGATAGGAGAGTATGGATAAAATGCATGACCTCCGTAAATACCTATAATAGGCATTATTCATGTGCCGTAGATACCTAGGAGCCTTCACTAGATCCTCATTGGATGGAAAATACTACTGGAATTGGATTAAAATCCTGCTGAATGTACGACCGTCGTCATCAACGATGTCTACACTGTGCACTATAGCAAACTGTGACTTACGGATGAAATAGTTCAAAAAGATAGTGGACATTCACCGCACCTACCACACACCCTTCTCCCTCACCCATGTGAGCCATGTATTAAGACTGGGGCAAGAAGACCGGGAGTAGGATCGAACGTAACGGTTGACAAAGATGAACATCCACTTCAGGCGCGCCATACACGCCTGGTTAGCACACTATGGATCAAGACTTCCCCAAAAACAACAGGGGGAGGGCAGCTCTGATTCCAGTTGATTGCGATTGCCGTAGAGGCCACATCAAGAAGGACCCATTGCAACCTAACTTTCCGTATTTGGAGGAGGACCGAGTTACCAAGTCAGCTGGCAGCCTTCAAGGTCACGGTTTTTATTGCATTGTCATATATGCAGGCGCGTCATATTGCTTATAATGGAGAATATGCGCTGAGTGCCGTGGGGAGGAACCCCCAGAGTTGACCTCACTCTATGAACCATTTCTCAGGTGTCAGTCGGATCCGCGCAGCCATCTAATGCAGGGATTGGACGCAAGTGGCTGACAACCCCGGCGCAGCGCATTGGACGTTCGCACACAGTGAGTGAATGGCTCGAATCTCACGTCTGTGAGAGTGACATACAGGCATGCTTGAGGAGGAGAAACCATTGTGCTGGATTCTCAGTCCGCCATTCGATCCCGCCAAACACAAACACACAGGGCTGACTGCAAGGTCTGAGGTACACCGTCAATTTGAAGCCTCCTAAGCCACTGCGTTTGGCGCGCCCTGATAGGCTCAAGTGCGCCACGTTTATTATAAAACACAGTAATAGACTGGCCAATGTGCTTAGCATGTCAACGTCCCACTTACCCATGAGGGTCATGGCCGGAAAAAAAGATACTTACCGTCACCTTTAATTTCCAAAGATATTTAAACATCCCAACGTGCGACCAATAGGATTAGAAAAACTGGTGGGCATCAGCCAATAATGCTTCAAATCTAGGTGCTGACATAGCCGGGGTCCGAGCCCGGATACGATAAGTCACCACGTACCTCAAATGCAACGTGAACTCTAGTTCTTTATCGTTTGACATCAGGAATATGTAGTTGCGTGAGAATGGAGTTCACTGATCATTCCTGAGTTAAGGATGGAATTTAAAATTTTCCTATAACTTAGGGGCATATGCCAAATGTTGTCAGAATGGTCGTCAGAGGAAGACCGAATTACCAAGTTAGTTGGCAGTCTTCCAAGCCACGATATTTAGTGCATCGTGATAGATCGTGCGATTGTTTTTTATGTTGCGTATGCGCTGGATGTCGTGGAGACTCAGTCCTAAGAGTCGGCCTCATACTCTCACCTCTCTCCTAAGAGTCACTTCGCCGCTCACGCAGGTCAGTCATTTGATGTGAAGACGGACATCTATTTTGATGGAGAACGCAAAGCCTTAAGCGTGGTATATAGTTGGGACCGAACTTCAAAAAACTTTGATTATCCCCAGTAGTAAAGTTTTCATGGCACATAAGTGTGAAGTTCTTCTTGCCAGATATTTCTTTTTGGCGGGCCGGTATTTGTCTATCTTTCTCCCAAACAGGTCGACCTTACAGTGATACGTCTACACTGCTGCCGTGAGGTTGATTATCTCGCACAAAAAATGCTAGAATTTTCACCAAGTGCAGTCGTTCACAGAAATTACCTCACGTTAACAGTTGGATATTTCGGACCACAGACATCTTAAATTGAGGACATTTGCAACTGCTTGTTGCAGTGTGCCATCCGCCGTTTCCAAATTTGTTGACGAAGCCTACCAATGTCTATCAGTGGCTTTCATCCTAGCAATACGAGATGAAACATTAGGACGCCTTCTAGGCTTTGCACACCAAATAACTTTAATTTAATAGAAGCACGTGTCAAATTCAAGATTAATTTGGAATCATTGCAGTGTAATATGACCATTTTTATTTATTTCAAATATGAACAGTAAACATTCCCCAAAATCGACACACATTTATTATGGTCATTTGAGTGAAGTCCTATCCGCGACTTTAAGAGAACCAGCCGGTTTACACACTTTATTTCAGTAAATGTATACATGAGAAAGCGAGAGCAAGCAGAGAGACAGATACTTTAGTAAGGATTCGGCATTTTACTACAAAAAGGCGCTTTTCGGGAGAATATATGAACGAAATATTTTACAAACTACGATAGTTTTGCACTTCTGAGGTAGAAGCGTTTTCCAATCCGTTACTGGGTTAGGAACGTTTGTTTCGCAGATAGTGTTCAGGCAAGAATGTAATTTAAAAAGTCTATATTGTTTATCTATACTGAAATTATAAAAAAATCTGTAGAAAATGTCGCATGTCAAAAAGACTCCTTTAATCAGATTTATGCTCAGAGACGACGCAGGGATTGAGTTACTTGGGGGCCGTCAGAAACAGACTGTCTCTCGGACAATCCTAGCCTCTAAGGCACGTATGCTGTTCTCTATTAACCCTATTTTACGCCAGGACATTTTAGACTGACAGGACTCACTTAACCAGAGTCTATCACATATGCTATCAGCCTCGGAACCACATGCAAATACGTCCTCTAAGTGGAGTAATTCTAGGCGCCTGAAGCTCCACCGCCCATTAATGTAACTCCACATGAGAGTATAACCACTCAGTGGGTAGATGCCGACGTAGGGCACAGTTAATTTATTAAGAGGGATTGCCGAGAGCGGTTAAGGACAACTGAACGAATGTTATTTTCGACTTTTTATCCATCGTCAGCAGGGGATATGATAAGTTTAAGTGCCTATGCATCCGGCACCGAACCGAAATCCAGCGGGTCGGTGGACAGCACTCATCAAGGGCTTGTCTCCAAAAATCCGCGGAAATTAAAGAAGGCAGCATAGAAACTTGAGCTTGTATACCAGGAACCACTTGGAGAACGCCGGGGGACCTTCCGATGAGCCGAACCCCTCACAGCAGGGTCATGTAGCAGCACAAGGCCGGTTAAACAGGAGTGCCTGGACTTTTAGCTGGAACATGTTTTGTCAGTATGGTAAAGCATTTAGTATTTGTATACTACTGGCCATCTGTTAGTAGTTTGTGAGTATTCCGTGTTTTTTTCGCGACTGTTGGTGGACCTCAGCTCGAATATTCATATTTGACCTTTCGAACCAGGTCGAAAAAAACTTGCTCTGAAGGATTTACTCCAAATTTACACATCGTTTTCCTCGGAAATCAAACAAGGCAGCATGATGTCTTTTATTCCAATGCGTAAATAATCGTCATTGGGTCGTTACTTGGCTGTTCTACTACTACGGCACCGTTTAACGAGACTGGAATATTGCCCTCTGTTGCGTTCTCCTTTGAGTGTAAATTGTCGTGATATTACTAATGGTAGAGGGCCGCTAACCGATCGTTTCTACGGAACTCACACGTCCCGTTGTGCCTTACGGGTTCCTTCTCGAGCCCAACCAACAGTCGCACAGTAGCGCATGATATAGGCAAAATGGTGTTACCGACAAAGACAAGGGAGACTGGAATGGCCATTTCTGGCTTTTTAGCCGTCGTCAGCCAGTCATACCGAACGCCGAAATGTGAAACACCCGAGGCTCGAACTCGCGACCTGTTAGTTAGAGGTCTAATGCGTCTAATCATTTTATATTCCCGATCGCAACTGACAGGACAACGAGCCCGTGGTTCACTGGTTAGAGGCGTTGAACTTTTAACTAATAGGTTGCGGGATCGAGCCCCAGGAGTTCCACATTTCGGGGTTGGATATGACTGGCTGACCACGGCTAATGAGCCAGAAATGGCCATTCCAGTCTCCCTTGTCTTTGCCGGTAATGCCATTTTGCCAGTATTACTGATCCCGAGCGCTCAGGCGTGCAGCCCCATTCGCGCCACTGAGGATGATCCTTCTTCATTAACCCCACTCCGTCGCTAGCTACGGAAACCCTGGCAAACCGATTCTGCCCTTCCGGATTGGCGGTGTCCTAGCGTGATGTTTTGAATGTGCCTGCCCTGTCTAGCAATAAAGTTCCTCTCAAGAAGGCGCTGAAATTCCCTCAGTGCTATGGCACTACCATGGACAGCATTTTGGCTAGTTACACCTTAAATGTAGTCTAACCATCAAGGCGTCCTCGAAGGTCATCCAATTTGCCTAGCCCTAAACCTTGTCACCAGCGCCCATATTTCTACTATAGCAGTAGTAAAGAAGGCATGAAACAGCACTACAAACATTTCCAACGTTCAACGATTGTTCTCAGACGCATTACTCACTATCTCCAAAATATGTCGAAGATTATCTGAGTCGTCCCAGCCTTTTTGTTTCGGTCGTGAAACGCCAGACTCGATGATGAGAATAGCCATGGACACTTGCGCTCGTGTTTTAGCTTATAAACTGCAGGCACCGGCTGTTTACAGGCCCACTTTGTCTTCAGTGTCCAGCAACACCAACTGCTCGAGACAAAATGGTACGGCTAGTTTTTGCGTATGAACCACTACTCTGTTCAGTGTTCTTCACTTTATAGACATGGCACTTCCGTCGTCTTTGTCGGTGACCTCCACCCTGTACTCGACAGCAGAGTATGAGCAGGAACGGTGACTTGCGCGTGAGTTAGTTTATAGGGATGTTAGACTTGCGCAGCATCTACCTCAGTCTCCCCTCCGGTCGGGTTTCATTTCGTAGTCGTACCTGCAGTTGACAAGCCCCAGCCTAATCCCAACCCTTTACCCTCAACCCTTACTCCTAACCATAACCCCTCACCCCTAACCCTAACCTCTAACGCCAACCTCTAACCTCAACTCATAACCCTAGCCCCTAATCCCAACCCCTTACAGGTACGGCCACGAAGTAAGATCGTGCCTTTCCTCCTTCCCAGCTTAGACTCGGCGTCAAGACAAGGTCAGGAAAACCGGAGTCGTGAGAGGACGCATGTAGCCCGCGCGGCGTAAACCCGTGCCTAGGCGTACCACAACCCGTTCCACAAGGTACACTGTTCAGGATTTTATATCACAACAAAAGAAGTTGAGGAGTGACATGGATTCCAGCTGGTCTGAAGCGAACCCGGCAACTGGGCCTGCCATCAAATCCCACTGTTGACGTTTGTTATGGATGCGCATTCCGGATAATGCCTGCCGTTTATCGTCCACTTTTGGGTGTATTTGTTACCTCGAGCCCTGCTTGTTTATTCACAGTGTCAACCACCGCTCACTGCTTTTATGCTACCATCGATGCCGATTTGACTTCCCCTACTGTGTGGCGAAAAAATCACCTTTAGTTACTGGCCTCTGTTTCTTCTTGCCTTCTAGCAAAATCACCACCATAAACTCAAACATTCTATCTGTAATCAGAAGACGAGGTGGCGACCATACGTAGCTTTCGAACTTTAATCGATTTATCTTATCACTGACGTTTTTGTACTTCTACCCCCTAATCATATGATTGTACTGGCCCGACGAGAATTTATCGAAAGCTACGTATGCTTACCACCTCGTCTTCTGATTACTGCTATGGGAATTTTCGCAACTAATTCTATCAGTTTCGAAGGCCTCCTGTTCCATATCTCAACTTCATTGATTTTCTGACATGGATAAACGTTCCTGTATGGTGTGTTTAGGATTTCACCATTAAAAGTCTGCAGTGTTCGCTCCGTTTAGATGACTATCACCTTTCCATGAAATGTTAGCCGAAATTCTGAAATGCGTCTTCGATTAGGAAGTGTTACTTAGGTGGGGTTGGAAGACTAATCACCTTGCGACATAATCCTATGGTATTTCGGACTCGCCAGGATGTCGGCTTCTGAATGCACATCTTTTCGACCTCCTGCGGAACATGTAGTCGGCAAAAATGACGTGCATTTTTCACATTTATTTTCGATGTTCTTATAAATTCAACTATATTCTATAGAAAAAATGCATAAAATATACTTTCTTTCCCTCGTTTTGTAGAAATTCACGTTGCCTTCACGTTTTGCATTCGAAGAAAGAATATATTTTGGTTTCGAAAAGTTTTTGACTGTGAAATTTTTCAAGACCGTGTCCATTCACGCAGCGTCGTACCTGTCCGTTAACCAAAGCTCCTCATGAAATGTACGACATAGTCAGCATCCATTGCAAGATTGTACGAACCCTACATGGTGTCTTCTTAAAGTCACAGAGGAATAGATGATTTTCGTTACGTGGAAAGCATAAACCTTGTAGAGTGAAATCGCTAAACTCTAGAGCAACGGCTGGTCAGGCTCAATTTTTTTCGGAAACAAGAAGTTTTTTCAGAACTTAAATATACACTTTTTTCGGGTATGAAATGGGGAGACGACTGGATTTTCTACCAGACAAGTAAAAGAAAGCATAATTACGCGTACTTTTTCTATCAAATACACTTGAATTTATAAGACCATCGAAAATCAATGTGAAAAGTGCATGCTACGTAAGTGGTCATTTTTTACCGACTTCGGTTTCCGTAGGAGGCCAAAAAGAGGTGCATTCAAATGCCGACACCCTGGCAATTCC
The DNA here is from genome assembly GCA_902702965.1 of Spirometra erinaceieuropaei. Lineage (NCBI taxonomy): Eukaryota > Metazoa > Platyhelminthes > Cestoda > Diphyllobothriidea > Diphyllobothriidae > Spirometra > Spirometra erinaceieuropaei. Next base: position 266,306 of record CACRXP010000450.1, on the reverse strand, counting down.
GAAATACCATAGGATTTTGTCGCACGATAATCAGTATTACAACCCCATCTGAGTAATCCTTCCTCATTGAAAATACACTTCAGAATTTCGGCCAACATTTCATGAGGTCGATCACTCACTGATTTTATTGTAAAGATCCAGTCTAAATAAATGTTAAATTTTGAATCGAACGGGCTTGGACAGTTTATCTGATTACATTTTGCAAGCCAAAGGCCGGAGACCGGGCTTCTTGGGGCGACCTTCATGTCCTAGACAATGTCTCTTTCTCCTATCAGGGCTCCGTTCCCTACCTTTAGAAACCCGTCGGACTTTTCCTCTGAAGATTGTGCTGCTGTAGTATGTTTATTCAAACCGGCCACATTTTTCCTAAATGACCATTTTCTGCTGGATTGGTTTCATCGAGTTTGTAGGGTCTTCACCTGCCTACCGCACGCTGTCCATACTCCCCTATTTGTGTTCACAACATCGACGCCTATCTGGTGGTCTGCCTGTTTGCGAAAAGCTCCAGAAGTCTATCGGTTTGATAGGTTTGACTGTCTTCAGAAGCTCGGATTTGTTACCGGCCCCTCCTGTTTGTGGCGGTGGTATCGAATTCCTCCGTCTCCATCAGGCGAGCTCCAACTATGTTTGCTCTTGGGAAACCCATTGCCAAGCGTCAATCAGGCTGTTGGGTGAAACTGTTGTTTGCTCACGCTTTCTGGTCTGACCCTTCTTCTCGAACTCTAACGATGCTAGGCGTTGTTGGGTTGGGGACTCAGGAGAACATGCTGCAATCGCCGAAACATTTAGTTTATTGGCATAAAGTTTTGGATTCTCACTCGAGTCTGTTATCGAAGACGGTCACAAATAAGGGTACTGGAGGCAAAAGGAGCGTCTGTCTCCGAGGATGGTTTCGAGTGAGAATCTGAAACGTAGGGTCAAAAAAGCTCTTATTACAGCGATTGCATCTTCTTCCCAACTGCCTGCTGGGACTCACATTTCTGCTCCCAAGATGAGGACTTTCCGGACCGCATCCATCTGCCTAACGCGAATGCCTGTAATCCAATTTTCTTTGATTTAGACGGGTGTGGTTCGCAGGCATAGCCTAGACTTTTTGTCCCCTGAGACCCTGCCTAAGCCCCATCTTTGAGAGACGCTGATCAACTCAGAGGATTCTATCCCTCGGGTCGGTTGACGCCGTGATCACATCGCTAGTAAGGGAACTAAATCCTACAAAACCTCAGCTCTCCTTTGCCGAACGACATCCACCCCATGGCTATTCCTCTAGAGAAATAACTTGCTGATGGTCCGGGCGGTGGGGGCGTTTCTTGATTCGCACTGAATTACCGAATGTCACGAAGGTTTCCCAACACTAAGCGGTCTCGTCCACCTAGTCGCCATAAGCGATTATATCATTCTGCCGATATCAGGAGAAAGTATTTCCCTCCAGGAGGAATATGCGACCTTGTTGAAATGCTGCCGAGAGTGGCCGGTGCCGTGAAATTATGACCATGACAGTCCGACCGTCGGAACCGAAGGTGTCCATCGTGTGATGCACAGCAAGATGAAAGCAGGCACGGTGACTTGTGCGTGATTTAATTTTTAGTGGTAGTAGACTTGCGCGGCATCTACCGCACTCTCTCCTACTGCCAACCTGGAACCGGGTGTCAAGACATAGTCAGGGAAGTCCGGAGGCGGGAGAGGGCGCGGATGGCTAGCGCGGCCGGACCCGCACCCCGGCGTACCACCACACACTCCCTGGTCCGCAACAAACACTCGACCAGGATTTTAATCAACAACAAAATAAACGGACCAGAAAGAGGAGGATGACAGGACAGCCATTCACACGACCTGTATACCCAGTGGCAGCGAAGGCGCATCTTCCGGCAGGAAAGCAGAGAACTGCCAGCGCATACCAGGCTTCGCGAGCCATGGCTTGGTGAAACATAGCATACCAGATACATCTAATCCTCAAGGTCGATTTTGCGTATAAAATTCAAATGAGCCACCCCTTGTCGAGCAGTCTGCGACTTTTTCGAGTCTATCTTGATAACGCTACAGTAGGTGGGCTAACTCATGAAATGTCAACCGAAATTCCGAAATGCGTTTTTGTTTCGAAATGATTAATTAAGCAGGGATGTAAAAACTAGTCAGCCTGCAACATAATTCTCTAATATTTTAGTTTCCTCAGGATGCCTGCTTACGAGCGGACTTCCTTCCGGTTGCATGCAAAAACTACACTCTGCCAAAAATGTTTATTTATGTAGCATGAATTTTTTCAGTGGTTTTCGATGCCCCTAACAGTCCAATTATATTTCATGAAAAAGGTATATAAAAATATTCATTCTTTTGATCATTTGGTAGACAATTAAGTCTTTTTCCAATCTTATACTCAGAGGAAGGGCATGATTCGGTTTTCAAAAACTTTTCAATTGTCGAATAATTTTGAACCTGCTCTACCGTTACACTTGGACTCAGGGTTTCCAAACTACAAGCCGAATATTTTCCGCGTACGGAAAACCACACATTTCTCTACGATAATAAGGGGAGACCACATAGGGTTCATAAAATTAAGCAGTGGGTTTGATCGATATTATTAACTTTACAAGCCACATTGGTAAATGCAGAGACATGACGTTTTATGAACGGCCGTTTTACGATATTAAAAAATTTCACAATTAGAAACTTTTTCAAAACAGAATTATGTTTTCCTTCAAATATACAGTTAAAAGAAGGCGTAATTATCTACTGAATGAGCAAAAAATGAATATTTTTATGCATGTTTTCCATGAAATATATTTGGACGTTTAGGGGCATCGAAAATCAATGAGCAAAATTCACGCTACATAAGTAAACATTTTTGGCAGAGTGTAGTTTTTGAAAACCGAATGATGTCCCTCCTTCGCGTATAAAATTGGATGAAGACGTAATTGTCTACCAAATGAGCAAAAGAATGAATATTTTTATTCATGATTTCTATAAAATATAATTGGACTTTTAGGGGCATCGAAAATCAATGAGGAAGATGCAAACTACACAAGTAGTCATTTTTACAGAGTGTAGTTTTTGCATGCAGCTGGGAAGAAGTTCATTCGAAAGCAGGCATCCTGAGGTAACTGAAATATTATAGGATTATGTTGCCGTCTGGCCAGTTTTACAACCCTACTTAATTAATCTTTTCGAAACGAAAACGCATTTCGGAATTTCGGTTGACATTTCATGAGTTGGCCCACCTACTGTACGGTATGTTTTTGGTTGACGTTAACTATTTTTTCTTGTAGGAAACTCACCAACCAAATTACAGTTTAAAACTGAACATAAGCTAATGGCGTATACACGGTCAATGACTCATGAAATACTAACCGAAATTCTGAAACGTGTTTTTGGTTGCATGCGGTTACTTAATTAGGGCGGAATTATTGACCATCGTACATCAAAATCCCAGGATATTACAGCCACGCCAGGATGTCAGCTTTTAACTGCACTGTCCTTCGGCCGTCTGCTAAAACGACACTCATTATAAAATGACTGCCTTCAGTAGCATAAATGTTTAATGGTTTACGATTCCCTTGTAAATTAAGACATGTTTTGTAGAAAACTCGCATAAAGGTATTCGTTTGTGTAGTTATTTTGTAGCACCTTGGATCTTCTTTAAATTTTACACTGCGCGAATGGGTATTTTCCAATTCCAACATGTTCCTGGTTATGACTATGAAATGCACATCCAAATAGCATCGTATTTGAACAACATATTCTACTTCCATGGTGAAATTTTTCGAGCCCTATTTGTTATCTTCTTAATGGTACAGAGGACTATATGATTTTCCTTACATAGAAAATATGTAGAATGTCCATAGAAACAATCAGGCGAGTTCCAGTAAGCGACTTTCTCTGATGATGGATTCGGGGGAGCATCTGGAACGTCAGGCCAATTAATTTATTGTTCCAGTATGTAGAATGTAGTTTTAAAACCTTAACTGCAAAAGCACTTGCAAATCGGGTTCAAAAATATTCCAAAATGTACCCTTCGAGTATAAATCTGACGACAACGTGATTGGCCATCAACTGAGTACGCGAAAATTTAAGGGTCGTCTACGCTGTCCTGGTCCCAAGTGTAAGCTCAGTGTGTGCCTTGAAAGTAAAGTAAGCCGAAGGAGGATGCTGAAATCTTTAGTGAGGAAAGTAGCCGAGGCTGAAACTGTAAAGGCAACCTGCTGTATGACAAATCTGCCCCGAGATTGAAGGAAGCCTAGAATCCCCGTAAAACACCTTGCTGACAGGATACGCGGCGCAGCAATACCCCAAACCCAACGGTAAACTTGACCGTAATCTCAAAATAAAACCTTATCCTTAACGCAGTTATAAACCTTACGTTAAACCTAAACATATCACTAAACCTAACCTTGGACCTCCTGCAAACCCTAGCCCCCACCCTAAGCCTAACCCTAACCCTGATCCAAATCCTAACCCTAACCGCAACCGTTAATCAACTCCTTACCTTAGCTGTAACCCTGCCCCAATCCCAATGCTAACCCTAACCCCAACCTTATTACTAAACGTAAACCTAAACCGCAATCAAAACATGAACTCTAACCGGGACCTTTAAATTTAAAACAAACCCTAACCGTAAACTCAGTTCTTAGCCCGACACTAACCCAAAGCCTGAAAACTAATCCCACCTCTAGACCAAAACATCAGATTACCTTTTTTCCGTTTTAGCTATGGTTACTTTCCCACTAACAATTTCAGCATCCTCCTTCGGCTTACTTTAATTCCAATTCCCACATTGCGCTTACACTTGGGATCAGGACAGCGTAACCGACTCCCACCCGAGAGAAATATTTTTGCGCGTAATTTCTACAGAATACGTTTGAATTTATATGGGCATCAAAATCAGTGGGGAAACTTTATACTACTCCAGTAGTTATTGTTTACCGAGTGCGGTCGTTGTAGGCAGCCGAAAAGAACCTCATTCAAAAGCTGGCATCTTGGCGTGACTGAAATATCTTAGGACTATGCTTCCGGATGATCAGTACTCCAACCTCACTTAAGTAATCCTTCCTAATTGAAAACGGATTTCAGGATTTCGGTTAACGTTTCTTGAGACTGGTCCCTGACTGTAGGGCCCCAGTGCAAGTTTGGCTGGATTAGAATCACCATGTTTGGGTAATCTGACGGAAAGAGGCGACTCTCCGGAGAGTCTGCAGTTTGCTCATTAATCTTTGAACAGCCCGTCGTTGGATGCAGTGACTTGGAGTGTCGTTGTCGAAAGGACAGGGGACTACAACCGGTGGCTCGACGCTGCAAATGCGAAAGGCAGAGAGCGAAACAGCTGTGAACGATGTTTTCTTGGGTGAGAGGGGGGGGGGGAGGAGGGAGAGGGGGATGGCGTCAGTCAACGTGCACAGAGGACGGACGGATGTCATGCCATCGTCGTGACTTGATGGGTTAGTAGACAAAACAACCGGTGACATGTGCTGGAGGGCCTACTGTATGTGCATTGAGGTCGAGGGCAGTTTATTTCGCCGTAGAAAGGGGCAGAAATGTAATATATTTGCACAGGCGACGTTTTGCATTTGTAAATTCGGAACCTTCAACCAACTATTTCGTCCGACACAGGCAACGATCAGTCCAGGTGCATAGAAGCACACGGGCTGACACAGCGACAGTCCTCCTCCTCTCCTCATTTTTTACGAAGAAAAACTCTAAATCGCATAATTTAAGCAAAACTGATACTTTTCGAGAATTCAGTCATTGCTGTAGCATGTGGACTTAAAGCGATTCCTTTCCCGTGAACGGGTTCAAAGTTCATGAGGGCCTAGTTCAATTTCTGCTGCTGCGGCTTCATGTCTGACGGAGTTGCCATATATGTCAATGGAATGTAGGCAGAAGTGAACATCCGATGCGTGAAGGTGATTGTTCTTGGTCCTGACTCAGGTGGTAGGACCTCCAACAGATAAACACTGTCTGTGCCGTACGCAGATAGGATGCGCATCGATAGTGGCTACGACCCAGGGTCTTTGAGAGTTCGCCTCTTTCAGGGGACAACACGAATTTCTTCCCTTTGATGATGAATCCTAGTTTACGTAGTAAGCGCTCGGTCCAGTGGCAAAGGTTTGGACGGATAGTGAAGCATGGTCTGCCTTCAGTTAGTCCTGTACCTTCACGAATATACGTCGGTACATTATTCAGGCGCGGTTACCAATCCGCCTGGCTGATGGCGGCTAATTTGCCAGAAATGGTTATTCCAGCCTTCCTGACCTTGGTCGATAGCATTTTTGAATACTGTGGTTAACAAAATAGCCAAACGCAGTGAGTTCTCCGCCTCACAAATGGCCATCAATAAGCTTTCGGATTTATGAACGCGCCCCTGATTACAGTCATAGTTGCAAGTTACAGGAGTTCAAAGATGTGCCTTACTGTACATTGAGAGGAGCCTAACACCATGTGAAAATTTAAGGCGACATAAACTCCGGCAGTTTTCAAACAATATACGAATAACTAGTCACTTTAAACACAGATATATGCAAAATTCGTAGAGGTCTACTTAAAGGGGGATGCACCTTTTTTCGTGTGATCGTAGGGACTACAATAATTGTTAGTATTTTATGGGAATTACCGTATGAGAATACCAAACTGCCAGAGAAATATCGGTATAGATGTTGATGTATATCCCGTGGATGTAACGAAATCTCTGAAACCACGAACACCTGAAATAATGACGAAAGTTTTGAAAGACAAACTGTAACTTTGGAGTGCCCTCTGAAGGCGAACACATTTTCTTGTGGAAATTCGATTCCAAATGGCATGAAACGCTATTCCCGATTTATACTTGTTAAAGCATGCCGACCCCAGGGAACCATTTCGCTCCTTTCGGCCATTCGCGCTCACATAATATATATATATATTTTGGAAATTCGCATCTTATTATTGACTACATGCGTTATAATTAGCCCAGTCATGAGAATCACAGGTGTGATCATTGTAGAGTATATATGTTAAAGGCATTGGACTTCTAACCAACAGGTCGCGGGATCTAGCCCCATGAGCTCCACACTGGAGGGTTGAGTATGGCTGGCTAGCGAGGGCTGACAAGCTAGAAATGGTCACTCCAGTCCCCCTTGTCTTTGTTGACTATGTTGTTTTGTTTATATCGTGTGCTTCTGTGCGGCTGCAGGTTGGGCTCGAGAGGGAGAGAGCCCCAAGGCACAAAGGAACGAGTGAATTCCACAAAAAACAGTCGGTGAGAACGCCTCTATCATATATGCATATTTATACACGGAATGAGATTACCTGTGAGGACAGGGGAGAATTAATGGTCATTTCTAGCTTATAAGCCGTCAACAGCCAGTCATACATTTCCCACAGGTGTGGATGACACCTGAAGTTCGAAAACCTACTCTTTCAGTTATTAATCCAACGCTCCTGTCGGTTTCGGTAAAGAATATTAGCAAAGTTAGATGAGCGCCCATCGACCGGTTACGTGGCCTGCTCGTTCTATTGCGTTTTTGGGATTTGGTCGAGGGGTCCGTAGACATTTTCACAGCGATTAGTATTATGTGCAGAACGAGATTACCATCAGAGGCAAGGACGACTGGAGTGGGACGACTGAACATTCTAGCCGTCATCAGCCAGCCATACATGTATATTGGAAAACGGGCATCCCAAGAAATGCCGTCAAAAAGGGGGAAATTCTTTGGACCGAAAAGAATTGTCTTGAGGGTATAACTCTTATTAATACAAGTCAACTTTCACCTGGTTGGATATAGCAAATACAGTTGACCTAATTGATTTTTTCATAAGGCTTCTTAGTAAATTATAATGTGGGAAAAACCGGTGTGTCATTCCAACTCCCCTGGAACTTTTATGGGTTGGGAGATCAGGCCTCGGAAATTGTGCATGCTACCAAATGAACTTTTGGGAGCACCTCTTTCCGCGTCCCCTTCGAGCCTCAGTGTAATAGTAGTAGTAGTAGTAGTACAAATATCTTGAAAGGAGCAGGGGAAGCTGTGGAAACGTGGAATACTCACGAGGTCTTTCCACCGCGTCAAAAATCGAAGGCATCAAATTCAAGGCCATTTCGGACCTCAAAGTCTCTGAAAAATGTCTTCCAACTCTCAGCAGCTGCTTGATGCCTTACCGTTCATAAATATTCATCTTACAAAATAGTTGTTTCTAACTTAATGATTGTGTAAAGAGTAATAATAATAGTCTGAATGTCGGTAAGTGCCAGCTGGTTGGTAAAGGAATGTTACAGATGCGTAGGCGTTTTGCCAATGAGTCATTAGGTCGGATACGGCCATCCATGCCTCCCTTTTCCATGTCATTATTCTCCTATTTGCTTCTGTGTAAGTGCGAGGTGTCACAGAAATTCCAGACAAGCGTATTCAACGTCTTGGTCTTGATTGATGATGGTTGAGCGTTATCAGTGGGGAAAAAAGCACCTGGATGGCCATTTCTGAGTGCTTAGCTGCCGTCAGTCCCCCTTACCCAAATCGTCAATGTTGGTGCGCGTCACGTTTGAGTCCGTGTCCAGTAAATCATTAAGCTTTAAATCTCGCTGTATATCAGCTCAAACAGCCGGACTCACCCTTTGTCGGCTGAGATTGAAACATCTTCACATTAAGCGATTATAACGCTTACCGAGCTATCTTGATTCTAGGACGAAGGTGAGCATTTCCGTCCTGTTCTGGGGCTCTGGGTTTAGGACTTACGCGGGCGGTGGCATAACGTCTAGAAAGTGATAACCGGGAAGCGTTTCCGATAGAATTTCCACTTTGTCGTCGGTATACCTCAAGTGTGTAACTTCTAAGCAGTGAGTGTCCCTAGAGCTCCATAATCAACAGGATAGTTAGTGGTTTATCAGAAGGCAGATGTCACCATAAAGTGGGGGGTTTATTGTGCACAAGAATCCCGGGTTGCTGTTTTAGATCCCCGCGATTGCTGACGAAGTCTGACGAAAGAGGTTAAGATAGCGGTGCCAGATGTTTTTTGCAGGTGCGTGAAAAAAATTTCGAGTGTGTCATGTTCAAGTGGGGAGGGTTACGTTAGCTGAGGAGAGTCATGTTCATTTGTTGCGTGGAGGCCCGTAATCGTCTGAATGCACGCATGCGCACATATGACAGTTGATACGTCCGGAACCGCTAGCCGGAGAGGTGCTTGGTCGTGAAGCAGCGGGACCTTGAACAAAGACGTCGTGCGTCGTAAGGATGCCCATCGGCTGCAAACCCAAGTCGATCAATTAGGAATTTGAACTTTATTTCGACTGACGAGACGTGGGCGTCTATCCGTCCACCCACTTCTACAATGGTAGCTGGACAAGACGACGGCGACCCACATGGAAAAGGAAACGGATATTGTCAATGTGGTTTAGTGAGTCTGGTAGTCATCTGATGAATTGTAGACTGATTGCTTAGGAAATATTGCTTGGGAAACCAGTTAACTGTATCAGAATAGATGGATCCCATACATCGTAGTAGGTTGGGCTGGTAACTTGATCCAAACAGGATTAATTTTACGACTCCCCGTGGGACCTGGTTGCTCGGGTGGCTAGACCGTTCGCTGCGCTCACGCCATGCCCTCACTGTCGTGGGCTTGAATCCCACTGAATTACCAAATCTGCCAACCAGTGCACAAATTAATAAGGTTTTACTCAAAAAACTTCATCCGAAATACTTGAGCTACCGCTTCTGTTGTACACCAATGTAGGAAAGTCCTTACTCTGTTCTCATTGCCTTCCGACCTGGATTTCCGACTGTTATATGCCGTTTAAGACACTGACGAAAGTTATTGGTGCGGGACGGCCTTGCGGGTGTGACCAACCACGCGGACTGCGACGCGGACGTGCTAGACTGAAACGGAGGTCAGATTGTTTCCCGGCAGGCTTTAGTCAGACGGTGCGGTGTCCGTGCGGACCCATAACCACCGTTGCGCACGACAGGGGTTTGGTAGGACGCCCTGGGGGCATAGGCCTTTAGGTCGCGCCAATCACTGCCTCCACCCTTGCCGCCAGTTAGTTGAAGGCTCGAACGGTCTTCCGGTACATGGGAGAGGGAAGTGAGGTCGACGCTGGAGACTCCATCCTCACGTTGCATCGCCACACTCCTTACTATAATGGAACTGTAGCGCTTAAATCTATAACGATACTCTGAGGTAGACGACCATGAAAATCCCCACCTGACAGGATTACCCGATCATTATCAGGATCTGTCGTTACAACGAGCTGACGCAAAAGCTCCTAACTGTGGCTACCGCGTAGATTCCCAAAGCAGAAGTCAGGGAAGACATGTTGGGCTGGAGTAACTTTTACTAAAAGTGTATGCAAGAGGCTCTGCTAGTAGTCACCACAAGATGTCTTTCGTTTGTGCTTACGCCTATTTTTCGTCTAAAATGGGTCCGTCTGTAACCAGTCAATGAAGACACCACGTTAATTGAAGTCAAGCTCACGCGAGGCCAGAGAGATGCCCCGCATGATCCTAGTAGCGGATCGACCGGGATCCTGAGGCGGACATGGGGACAGAGACACAAATTGGCGTCATCCAAGTGAGCGGACCGACGCAAATCCTTTTCACTGTTACGTTTATGGCTTCATCACGAATGTGAGCTCTGAGAAAACCATGCATTAATTCGGAACATGCAGTTAGGACCATGCCGTGTAACACGCGTGGGCGGGCAGTTTAAATCTGCCAGCCATTGCGCTCGAGTCCGATCCCATTCTACTCCCGTCGGACTTACTTGTACTTGATACGGCTGCGATCATGCCTCAGCTAGCCGTCCTCGATGAAGTCCCGAACGGTACCTCTCCACGCGTGACGATCCGCGACAGCAGACCTGGACAGCTCAACCCATTCCATTCGCCAACGACGTAGACGGAATACCGAAGGTCCAACAACCCCCCCCCCCATGTCTTGACGAACTGTTTCGAGTCAGGTTTTGAACTGGCTCCCTCTTCGACGCCTCCAATGGGGCAACGGTGCCGGATCGAGGGCAGTGACACTGAGCTCCTGAGGTGGACGACGAACAACATGCTCGAACCACTTCAGTCGTCTTTCTTGGATGGTCTGAGTTATCCTCGCGATGTTGTCGCAGCGAGCGCGGACTGTCTCATTTGAGGTGAAGTCGGTGAACTTCACTCGAAGGATAGTCCTTAAGCAGTGGTGGTCAAATACCTCCAGTTTTCGCTCGTCCTCCACGCGCAAAGCCCAGCATTCACAACCGTAGAGAAGGACAGACCGGACAGATGCACCGTACACGCGAATCTTATTGACGATGGAGAGGTCATGTCGGATCCATAGGCACTTGCGAAGGCTTGAGAAAACCCAACGGACAGCACCGATTCGGGAGACAATGTCGTCCTTACTCTGTCCATTAAACAGCAGCCTCGTCCCGAGGTATTTAAAACTGTCTACTTCTTCAAGGTGTGTGAGGAGGAGAAAGTGCAGTAGACTCTGCGCAAGTTTGACTCTGAGGCATGCGGTAGATGCCGTCGTTGGCGACAGTCGAACTGTCATGTTAGGTTTACAATTGCTCCCAAAAGGACTGTTCCGCTGCGGCGTTAGACAGAAGCATGGCTACATTTACTTGTGACACCCGTTAGTTTAGCCGCGTTGAGTCTGCGTGAGTCTTCACTCAGATGGGATTTTACCTCATGCCAGCTACTGCCCCTAACTACTTTCAACACAAACGAAGCCGTTCCCGTTGGGAGTTTAGCAGTTTACAACCCCGTCTTGTGACTGACACACTAGGCGCCGCAAGTGGTGCTATCCTGTCTGAACACACCGTAGGCAATACCCATGAAGGTTACCCGTCCAAACGGTCATTCGAAATATCAATTATATGTTTTCGGAACTTGAGATGGCTGTCTTAGTCCCCCAGGCTGTTTTAGCGGGCGTAGCTTTCAATCATTGCATAGAAGGACCCTATAGGTGAGCTATAAGACAAGTCACAATTGCCATAATCGATTCCTCAACAAGACCACCTCGGTGAACGGTGACCCTTTGTTCTAGCGAAGAGGGAGTACCCAATGCAACATCTCCCTGCACTTGATAGTAGACGCCAGATGGTGCCGGATTACCATATTCGGCAATGAATGACGTTCCGTAACGATCTACACGGGGATTTCCCTAAAGCCAGACCCTGTACTTTAATGTAACTTTAAGACTTTTTCATGCTTTGCACGGCCTGTCGTTGCTACTAGTCACCGATTTCACGAAGCCGAGTTCAAGCAATAATCCATCTTTACACAGCTAAGCTTACTGAGTGGACGGAACAGTCGGGGGTTTGCGATTGGATAGCGGTGGACCTTCGATTAAAATATCTTATGCCGTCAGAGTAGTTTAAATCTTCCGTAAACGCGATTGAAATGATTGTAAATGATTAAACGGTTCGTCTAGTACATAAATCGGCAAACCACAGGTATTGTCAATCATACAAAATGGACTTCAACACTGATGCCCAAATTTCTAAAGGTAACTTCAGCATTTCCGCATAGTCTCTCTCAATTCCAATGCGCTTCTTGGACTGATGAATCCGATGGCCAGCGAATGGTCTTAAATGAACTCGGCAAATCCACCTGTTCTTCAACAGCTGTAGTGAGTCCATCACGGCTTTTAAACGTACGACCACGCAATTTTCTCCGATAGAGGGAAAAATTTGGTAGTCAAGAGAGTCATACCGAGGCGGGTACAGCAGTGGCTGAACAAATCCTTTTCGGATGCACTGGTAGACGGAGTTGTCTGAGGTTCTGCACAAGATGCTTCTTGCGGCAATTCCTAGATAACTTTGTGAGAGTTTTCAGTGAGCATTCTTTATTGTACCGCTGAGCAGCCAGGTTGGTAATGAATCCAGAAAATATGATTTCGTAAGCCATCTGTGAGGGTTAGTACCCGACTAAACAACTGTCTGATCCGACCCTCACGCTTCGACTTCACGGAAAGTTTGCAGCATTTTTGACGAATTGTTTTGTGTTCAGGCAGGGAATTTCATCATTTTATTAACACCTGCCTTTATCGCATTTGCCTGTAAATGCGCCGGACTCACGAACAGGAAGTTAGGCCCTCTCGGTGTCAAAGAAGACTCCGGTTATCCGTCATGATGTTCCGTTCCGTCTCATTTTAAGTGGACTAGATCAGTGATGACTGATTAATAAAAGAGTTTCCCAATGTTCCGGTTTCATGCTAAATGCCTCTCGGATTAACAGTTAATTGTATACTGAATAACGTGTCTCCTCCTGCGCCAAAATATTATTCAGGCGAAACGGATCTTTCATATTTGCAAAAGGTCTTCACCTTGTATTGACTGCCTCGGCGGGGGTTCTGCCAATGCCTGTCAATGTCACGAATGTCCGATTTAGGGCCCATGCGCACGTGAGTTGATGTCCGCGGGCAGTTCAAATTCATGCCGTGACCTGTGCCGATCGATAATTCGGCCGCACGTCTACGCCAAAGAAATGGACGTCGTGGCGACCAGTATGCCGCCAATTTCTCTCAATCGTTCCTCGGGAAGTTTTCGTGAAGTAAAACAGAGCGATGCTGAGAACGGTCTTCATGAAGTTTTTATGGGGATGCGCCTCGCAGTGCCCGAGTCTGAACGCCAAGAGGCACTCATTGATGAGGATACTTTCTTTTCACTTTACCGAAGTTTTGTGGATGAAAAACGGGAATCTATCGACTGGTCGCTGATAAAACAACCCGAGGAGTCGGTGGTAGGTTTGTCTGACCAAGACTTAAATATGTACTGATATACCCTACCCCCACCTGGTGGGTTCTGGGTGTTTCATTTGCTGAAACTGAGATAATTCGATCCTCATTTTGATGAAAGCGCATTATCCATGACGTTCCCAGTGTGTGAATCTAGACACAGATTAGGGAGATACTAAAGGATTTATTCAAATCCAGGAGGTTCGTAGGAAATAGCAGGAAGACTGACAGGGACATTTTTCGTCTCCGCGGAATGAACTGAAACCTACAAACCTCATAAAATGCTTTTACAAAGGATATTTGCGAAATGAAGCTCAGGTAAGACCACTAAGATCTACGTTAGAAGGCAGACGATAGCTTTGGTCGTACCCAAACTTATGCGAGGCTTGATACGCTATGTCGACCGAAGGAAACAACAGAGATTCCATATGCTGATTTGCACCAAGAAATCCCGCCTATTTCGCGACCGATAAGTCAGCCACCTAGGCAGTAACCGCAATGATAAAATTTTAAAATCTGTCAAAGCTGGTGCAAATTACACAGGATAGAATCATTTGGTATTTTCACATATTTGTAAGTACCGCTAAGTCTGAAATAAATTGTGCGTACAAGCCCAACATTCCTTGTAGCCAAGGATGTAGCGTTGTCTCTCATAGCTTTTGAAAGCCACAGACATGTAGACCGTTATGTCGGAGGTTGCCCGTGTAACCAGGCTTGGTGGAACAAAATCCAGCATTCAATCAGCCATCAAAACCGATGACTTTTATAATTCGATTACATTCTTTTCTTGCACGTTCTATTTGGTGCCACAAACGTGCACAAGTTAGAGAACAATTCAAGCTACAGACGCTATCTCTCAATCGTTGCTGTTTGGTGGGGATGTTTACAGAAATATCCAGTCAGCCATGCTGATATCCCTTCGAACTGTTCATTAACAATCCAGCGACTATCATCTGACCTCTGGCAGTAACGTATACAGTCTTCATCAGAAATCTGCCTCCGCAAAGCAGTCGAAGTCATATCGACTGGTAACGTGCGGAGTACATGCTCAATGAGCGACGATGCCACTCCCGGATCATAAATTGTATTGGAGGACTGCGCGACCGAAAAACGCATCATTTTCTAGGTTTCGAGCAAGTAGCTGAATTCTATGCCACCATCGTAATAGGTTGTCCACTTTGTACAGGTCCGTCATCCAGAAGCAATACCTGAAAATGCGGCCAGTTTGTAATGCGCTGACAGAGGTTTAGTTACGTGAGTCTTTGAAAAACCGAAGGATATATCCCCTTTATCCTTTAATTACTCGTCAGTTTGAGTTAAAAAGCCTTCTGGAGCAATGAACTTTAAAGGGTCTTTCGCCTGCGAGTTTTATGACGTAATAACTGTTAATTTAAATGGGAGGCGTGTCTCACGAAATATTAACCGAAATACTGAAATGTGCTTAAGAGTAGAAAAGATTACTCGAGCGGATTAGTAATACTGATTGTCGCGCAGCATAGCCCAGAGATACGTCAGTCAGACCAGGGTGCCGACTTTTGAATGCGCTTCTTTCCGATCGCCTATTAAAACCATGTTCAGTAAAAGATGACTTCATAAGTAAAGTGAAGTTCCTAGTCTGATTTAGGATGACCTTACCACTTCATATATATTTAATAAAAAACATGCCTACAAATATTCTTCCCTGTACAGATTTAAGAATTTAAGACCAAATTACGTCTTCTTCAAATTGTATACTTGGACAGAGGCTATCTTTCGGTTATACAGAAGATTCTGATTATGAGATTTTATGATGACTGTGAATTGTCCGCTCACATGGCATCGTATCCGTCCATTTATTAATGCCCATATGAAGTATAAAACAAAAGCCATATGCATTAATGAATTTTTATGAGTCATATAAGATACCTTCTTAATGGCATAAAGCAGTGCATGTTTTTCCTTGTAAAAACAATGTGTAGCTTGCATTTTAGAAACCCTAAACGTGCTATCGAAGGACTATGGGAAGTTATATTTTTTACATTTCTTCTGTAGAATATATTCAAGTTTATGAGACCATCGAAGGTCAATGGGAAGGCTCCATGTTATAGGAGTGTCACGTTTACAAATTTCGGTTTCCGATAAGATCGAAATAAATCGCATTCAAGAGGCTGCATACTGGCTTGACTGAAATATCTTGGGATTGAGCTGCAATTCAGTAGATTGTACAGCTTCACTAACATACTTTTTCTAATTCAAAACGCGTCTCTGAAGTTCGGTTAACATTTCATGATATATCCTAGTGCTGCGTCAATCTGAAGACGTGTCTTTTTTGATAAAATTGGGGGGGGGGGGAAAGTGGAACTCCGACATGCTATTGCTTTCCATTCCTGTAACAATATGAGCTCGTGGAGGGATATTACCAACTTATCACCAGTAAAGTCGGCATTTATTAAATTTCCTAACTGAAAATGGTGGGAACCATTTTACAGGTAGAAGGACAAAGGAATAGACTGCGTATCTTTGCTTTCTGCCGGTCATGACTGCCGAAAAAATACCGTCCGTCATCCATTTCCTAAATAAACTACAAAGAACGAACGCAAGTAGGCCTTCCAGATGCATGTTTCATCCAAATATCACTCCGAGGCCACCATATTCGAGTTTTTTTGCGGACGTGTCTCGACAGTAACTGGCCAACAAGTGCGAGCGTTCCAAGAACTAAAATGGGGCAGTTAGCTCGTTCTGATGGGTTTTTCAGAGCACCCCTTCGAAGGAGGTATCAAAGGGCAGAGTCTTGATCCTTTCAACCCCCGTAAGATTAAGGGTTACCTAAATGAATCTATTTGCATACGCATGAACAAGAGAAACGGAAAAAAACGACTAAATATTTTACTTGTCCGTAACAACAGTGTGCAGACGTCCTCGCCTATTTACATCATCCAAATCAGAGTTTGAGTTAGCCAGTTTTTTCGATCTTGGCCGAAATCATCCGCAAGATTCCTCACCTTTCTTCAGATGAGTAACTACGAAGACTTTCCGAAACCCAAAGAAGCCGACATGGTCGACGCCCTTTCAAAGCTGGTCGTCATAAAACTGAATGGCGGACTGGGCACGAGTATGGGTTGCTGTGGCCCCAAGTCTCTTATCAAAGTTCGCGATGACTGCACGTTTTTGGATCTCACTGTGCAGCAGATTGAGGTATGCACACTTGGGTCGAATACCATACCATTGTGTTATTTGAGTGCTTTTGTGCTAACAGCTTGTCAAACCTTGCATCATCTTTACCTCTAAATACTTCGTTCTGCGTGATCGGTTCACTCGAGCATACGTGGGGAGCCTTTAACGAAGTTATTCACACATCAGGACAGGCCATCACAGACGAGGACATCCTCAACAGCCCCGCCATATGGGTTCATCGGCGGTTAAGTTTGGATTTTAGCATGAGGAAGACTTGCGCAGCATATACTGCTCTCTCTCTCTGTCTGTCTCGCTCATCACCCACCTTACCCAGATGGCTAGACAGCGTCAAGGCGACGGGGCGTGGGCGCGGACGCAGTGACTGACAGAGAGGTCCGTCTACGCGCGCCACATGCGAGCTTTTCCGCTTCAGAATGCGGCAAATCGCATTCGGGGGGCTCGGAACTCTCTTACCTGGGTACCATAATAAATAAATTGAGGAGGAGCCGTTGCAGCCTGACTCCCTCCCTCTCTCGCGAGGAATCGATATATTCCAGCAGTTGGAAGCTCTTTGATACGCGAATCATGGCGTGTCATGATAGATTCAGGCAGGTCGCATTTATTGCAACAAGGCGTGTGCTGATGTGCCGTGGAGATTGATTCCCCAACGACGACCCAATTCTCTCTCCCCTCTACCATTCACCAACCGACTTTCAGAGCCAGTCTGCCTAGTAGTGATGAGAGTTGTCATTAGGACTGGTGGAGTTGGACAGCCTGTCTGCGCTTTCCACACACGACCCGATCCCCACTTCATCAACCAGGATACACCAGGCAGCAGTCTGTTCTGTCATGCGCCGTTTCATCCGCCTTCTCGGTAATGGTAAATCGGACCGCATGCTCGTTATAGGAGTGATGTAGGGTACGTTATGGAGGTGTGTCAAATACGAGTATGTTATGGTGTGTGGGGCCGCATTGGATTCTGGCAGATGTTCTCGGGGTGAGGTGCAAGCCCAGGTGCCGGCTAACGTCGTCCAGTGGGGACCCCTGCTGCCCCCCCCCAAATTTGCTGTTGGTTTAAATCCTGGCCACTTGTTTGCTGTGGACCAGGGGGGGGGTGTGGTGGTACGCCTGGGTGGGGGTCCGGCCGTGCCAGCCACCTGCGCTCTCTCCCGCCTCCGGTCTTCTTGAGTTGGTCATGACATCGAGCCCAGATGAAAAGGAGAGATTGCGGTAGATGCTGTACAAGTCCACTGCCACTATAAACTAACTCACACGCAAGTCACCGTGCCTGCCCCCAGCTTGCTGGTGGACATCGTCGGCATTTACGGTCGAACGGTCGGTTGTTTAGCTTATGTGTTTCTCTGCAGTTACAGCAAGGTCTCGTGCAGTGGTCTGAACTGTGTTGGCTTACTAAAAACTTCACGGATGCGCATATGACCGGAAAGGCCCATGCGCTGACTGAATACCATGTGATAGCGAGGGCAGGTGGAACTGGAGTTATAAGGGCATGCCGGGATCCTTGCCACTTGCCAATAGAAGCGAAGAGATGAGTCCCAGGAAGTAGTCTTGAAGAAGAAGACACGATTGCTGGGACAAGAACTTTATTAGCCTGACGTTTCGGATTCCTGCTCGAATCCATCATCAGAGACAAAAGCAGATACGGGTGGTCCATGCACAAGGGGCTGCAGTATTTATATGATGCAGTCGCCATGCTACCGCATACCTATGAACATTTCCAACTCCAGGGTCGGTGGATCAGATGTTCGAACAATCATCACACCAAAGCCCAACGCACGTGATGAAATTGCAGCAATTAACGACGCGAATGTCGGCCATTAAACAATTAGCACACAAAGTGCGACGATCCCGGATGAAGGAGGAGACGTGAATGTTCATAGGTATGCGGTAGCATGACGACTGCATCCTATAAATACTGCAGTCCCTTGTGCATGAGCCGGCCGTATCTGCTTTTGTCTCTGAGGCTGGATTCGAGTAGGAATCCGAAACGTCAGGCTAATTAAGCTCTTGTCCCAGCGATCGTGTCTCCTTCTTCAATCTTTGCCGCTTGTTAGCCGATCTCACTGCGGTGGATTTGCAAGAAACTAACCATACCGAGCCATGGTTTGGCTGTCTGTTGACAGTATAGACATGATGGCAGATGTTGGGTGCATGCATTGTTGGCCAGCCGAACTTCAATCTTGCAAACCATTCTTTTCACCCTGGCCGCAGCTACTCGGTTGCCTTTGCTGATGTTTACTCCAGTCTTTACGGCAGTGCGTTAGGCCTGCCAATCTTGAGTGAATTCCTTTCTGATGTCTGCGTTGAGTTGCATGTACTTGAGAGTGGTTTTCGAGGTGTCCTTTTAATGTCACTTTTGTTCCCCTTCGTTGTGAACACCTCCATCGCAGATTCGCCTGGTTAATAACGACGCTGGCTCCATTCAGGATCTCCATGCTTTAAGTTTACTATCGTCGTTTCAGTATTCTCCGGATGAAACTAAGGTGAAAATGACTGAGTTCTCTTACTCGGCTGTCATCCACAGTCCATAGGGCTACCGCGTACGGCGACGATGTCAGGACAACAACTCTATTCATGGTAGAGGGCGCTCACCGATCGTTCTTACGGAATTCACTCGTTTCGTTCTGCCTTTAGGGCTCTCTCTTTAGCCCAACCAGCAGCCGCACAGCGGCGCATGATATAGGCAGAATGGCATTACCGACAAAAACAAGGGAGACTGGAATGGCCATTTCTGACTTATTGGCCGTCATCAGCCAGTCGTACCCAACCCTCCCTCCCCCCGAAGTGTGGACCTCGCGACCTGTTTGTTAGAAGTCCACGACTCTAACCACTGGGCCACGGGCCCGTTGCCCTGTCGGTCCTCGATCGGGAGCGATGGTCATACCGCACTCCCGACATGGGTACTAGCTAAAAGGTCAGGCTCCTGTTTCGCCGGTATTCGGCTTCTGCGTGGCACAGCTGCGAGGTGTTCTGTTCCTCAATTGGTTTCTGGTACGTGAACTTCAGAGAATAATCAAGCTAATAATTTCAGAATAACGATTTGGTGTAGAACCCACAAGTAGATGGCAACTACAAAAATATACCCTAGGATTCATTGTGACTTTAAACATCACATGTTATTCATCGTTCCCGCTGTTTGAACTCTCCTTACCTTCCTGACTAAATTTAAACTTACCAGCGGCGCTTTATTGAAAGTCAGTCATTTTTTTAAATGCTTTTTGTTTACTTTTTGATTATCGCACCCATTTTCTTTGCCAAATAGCAGCGTATGATAAGATTTTCGGCAGAAATTTATCTATTTTCTGTGTCTTCTTGCTTTCCATCCCGTGTGTTGCCTTATCCGTAAAACCCCCTCTACCACTATTCAATGTATGACACAGTCTACAGGATAGCACCAGTTAGTTGTGGGTCCTACACCCTATCGTTGTCAATTTCAGAAATTTTTTGTTCAGGACATGGAGTTGAGTGCCAGCGACATGACTTTTTAAGGTCAGACACAAAATCTCAATGAACATTTGAGTCGAAGACAATCAGCCAAAGTGGAATAACCACGTAGCGTTCATTTTGCAGACAAGTAGTGCTTGAAGAAGGAGACAAGATCGCCGGGTCAAGAGCTTTATTAGCCTGACGTTTCGGATTCCTACTCGAATAGGATTGACTGAGTAGGAATCCGAAACGTCAGGCTAATAAAGCTCTTGTCCCGGCGATCGTGTCTCCTTCTTCAAGACTACTTCCTGGTACTCGTCTCTTCGCTTTTATTGACAAGTAGTGCTGTTAGTAGCATAATCTTATACGAGAGTTTTGTACTGAGAAGGCTGCCACGGCGGTTCAAGACGGAGTGCTGTTGACTGCCGAAGACCTCACTGACCTTGGCCATCCGGTGGGCGATCTCGCCGTCGATGTTGATATTGTGCTCTCTAGCTACAGGAGATCGTCCAAAGATGTAAGCGGGTTCTATTACCATTGGCCCTGGATTCGCTGTAGTCAGACTTTGGCGTCTGTTGGTGCGGAGCCGTTATCGGTAAGATCCTACTTCGTAGCCACACCTTTTAGGGGTTAGGGTTAGGAGTTAGAGGTTAGGGTTATGGGTTAGGGTTAAGGACCAGTGTTAGGGATTAGGGTCAGTGGTTAGTGTCGGGCGTCAGGCTTCGGGGTTAGTGTTAGGGGGTTAGGGGTTAGGAGTTAGAGGTTAGGGGTTAGGGTTCTGGGTTAGGGTTAAGTACCAGTGTTGGGGATTAGGGTTAGTGGTTAGTGTTGGGCGTCAGGCTTAGGGGTTAGTGTTAGGGGTTAGGGGTTAGGAGTTAGAGGTTAGGGGTTAGGGTTCTGGGTTAGGGTTAAGTACCAGTGTTGGGGATTAGGGTTAGTGGTTAGTGTTGGGCGTCAGGCTTAGGGGTTAGTGTTAGGGGTTAGGGTTAGGAGTTAGGATTAAGGGTTAGTGTTAAACCCCACATCACCACCGGATCCGTATGACAGGCGGCTGGGGCCTGCCTACTTCAGGTGCTGATGCTCACTCCGAATCTGGAGCAATCTGGGGTTCTCACTTCTCTGTAGGTCTTCTATTGTGTCGATCTCTAACGCGCAGCAACCAGCGAAGTGGGGGTCGTATTTTCTAGCCCTGAAAACTCTCGCCGACGCTTCTAGGCGTGGAGTGCTGGTCGATGTGGATTTAAGAGCGTTTCTCACAGTAGTTGTCCATTGTCATGGCTGAGAACATGTCACTGAGGAAGATGGGGGAGCAAGAAAACCTCCTTTGCCACTGCGAATGCTTCAGACCCGTTGTCCGTGACGCGCGCCAACATCGCGAACATTAGCACCAATCACTCCTTGACACCAGAATTTCGGTATCAGCTTCTAGAATCCCTCCTTTGAGTATAAAATTAGGAGAAAACGTAATTTATACCGCGTGAGCAAAAGAATGAATATTGTTGTGCATGTTTTCTATGAAATATAATTGGACTGTTACGGACATCGAAAATCAATGAGAAAAATGCATGCTACATAAGTAGTCATTTTTTACAGAGTGTGGTTTTGGCTTGCAGCCGGAAAGGGGTTCGTTCAAAAGCCGGCATCCTGGGGTACCTGAATGATAATAGAATTATGCTGCAGACTGATTAGTTTTACAACCCTACTTAATTAATCTTTTCAAAACCGGAACACGTTTTGGAATTTCGGTTGGCATTTCATGGGTTTTTTTCCGCCTCTCTAATCGAATCAGTCATTATATCATCGGTGTGTGGATGTAAAACCAACTGTTGTTTCCGTGGAAGTCGCACCTTGCGGTGTGCTGTTGTTCCAGTCTTGTTTTTAATTTGGCCACCGCGTACTATAGCGGGCCCATTTGGGACAATATTTCAACTGAGAACATCCCCGGGGTGTCACATTTGACGCGGGTAGAGGCGATCTGTCCAGCAGTCTTCATATCGCATTGCATTTGCTCCCGCATTCTGGTCCACAAACCAGAACGCAGTCCGGCAGTTGCCAGTAGCGCGAATGTGCAGACATCCATGTTTTTTTTTGTTGCAGTTGAGCGGGTGAGTGACGGTATTTTGGATGATTAATTCTGTAAGGGTCTCGTGGATCACCCTGACCGACGGAGCTGTTGTATTAAACCATTCTTTGGTAAATTTTACGCACTTCCGCAGAAAGTCGTTACTCAGAATGCCACAAACCAGCGAAATAACTCGATCCCTCCCTAAACTGCGGGGTAGACCGCAGTGACTTCTCATACTTTGGGCTTATGTAACTCTAACCAATGGGGTTTCAAAACAAGTGAAGTCTCTTTGATGTGTTGGATCGACTAGCATGAATGGCAGGGATGAAATATCTGACCAGTCACCGCACTCACACCCGTCTCCGGTCGTTATGATTTCGCCTCGCAGTTTGAGCATGGTGGGTGTGGAGTGACGCACATTTGTGGATACAGCCCAAATCATTCTTTCTGTTACTCAAATTATTTGTAATTCTCTGCAGTCACTGAAGGCACTGGTAGTCCCTGTCATGTACGACGAATGGGCAAGATCCTATTTTGTAGCCGTACCTGTATGGGGTTAAGGTTAAGGATTAGGGGTTGGGGTTATGGGTTAGGCTGGGGTTTGTCTACTGAAGGTACGGCTGCGAAATAAAATCCGACCGACGAGCTAAATATCAGTTGAGATTATAAGACTTCTAATGAGCAAGATTCTTAGGAGAAGAACTTGAACAGCATAGAGCTCACCTTCTCCTTTCAATAGCAAGGATAGTGTAAAAAGACTTGAGGTGGACTCCAGAGGGTAGTAGCTGGATCGGCGTAAAGCTTTCATTTGCGCGTGCGTCCAGAGTGCTTCTGATCCCTCTCCCGTAGATGGGCCAGGCTCCACACACAAATCTGTCAACTCTAGAGAACTACACCCGTTACCTTCCTCTGGGTTTGCTCGTCAACCAAAGGGGTTACCAGTACCTGGTCGTGGCACGCCGCACGGTTCGTGAAAAGTGGCCTATCCCCTTCATCCAGGCACTGGGTGCAACCGTCAATCCGGGAAGTGCGTAAATTCCTGCAAACATCCTATTTACAGGACTACACGACCGACGATGTTCAGCGTATGTTTTAAAGCAGGGCGAGAGCGGGAACAGTGACTTGCGCGTGAATTAGTGTGCAGTAACAGTGGACTTGCACAGCATCTACTGCACTCTCTCTTCCTCTACCACCCGGACCCGGTGTCGAGGTAGAGCGCCCGTGTTGTTCCAGCGCATCTACTGCGTGACCCCTTTCAGGCGACCTGCAAGGAATAGAAAAAGGATCTTAATCCAAAAAACAAACAAGATTTGAAAGTGAGCATGAGGAACACAGAAGAAGAGGCTACCCGTGATGATAAACTGCATTCTTACGGACACACTTTTGCATATCGTGAGCTGTATTTGGCAGTTGTTCCCACCTCATTATAGTAGAGAACGAGAGCGGTCAACGTAGGCGTTAGAATTTAACGTCAGGCAAGTAGCGTGACGGTGCTATGGCAGTTCAGGTTGGTGTAATATCTATGAAACCCACTGGCTCAGACAGTCAACTGAAGCATGGGATAAGAAGGAGTTAGATTAACGTTGAAGAATCCATACCTACGATGCGATGCATGCCTAACAATAATAAATTTGACGCGTTAAAAGTCGTCACGGGTGTCACGGGTGAAAGAGGTCGTTAAATCGGTCGGTTCATCCATACACGCTAGGAAGACAAAGGTGATTTCAAACTGCATCCCCGACCAGGAGAAGGCACCTCTCGGGACTGATGGCGGTCAACTTAAAGAAGTAGACAGTTTTAAATACCTCGGGACGAGGCTGCTGCCTGATGGACGGAGTAAGGATGACACTGTCTCCCGAATTGATGCTGCCCGCTAGGTTTTCTCAAGCCTTCGGAAATGCCTATGGATCCGACGTGACCTCTCCATCGACACTAAGATTCGCGTGTACCGTGCATCCGTCCGGTCTGCCCTTCTCTACGGTTGTGAGTGATGGGTTTTGCGCGTGGAGGACGAGCAAAAACTGGAGTTATTTGACCACTACTGCTTGAGGACCGGCCTTCGAGTGAAGTTCACCGACTTCGTCTCAAATGAGACAGTCGGCGCTCGCTGCGACAACATCGCAAGGACAACTCAGGCCATCATAGAAAGACGACTGAGGTGGTTTGGGCATATTCTTCGTCTTCCACCTCAGGAGCTCAGTGTTACTGCCCTCGATCCGCCATCGTTGCCCCACTGGAGGCGTCGAAGAGGGAGTCAGTTCAAAACCTGGCTCGACACAGTTCGTCAAGACATGGGGGGGTGGTTCTTAGACCTTCGGTGTTCCGTCTAAGTCGTTGGCGAAGGGAATAGGTTGAGCTGTCCAGAGCTGCTGCTGCGGATCGTCACGCGTGGAGGGGTTCAGTTCGGAACATCATCGAGGCCGACTAGATGAGGCATGATCGCAGCCGTATCACTTACAGGTATAAGTAAGAATTGGGAATCAGATGGCGTTGTGGCAGCCAACTCGGCATAGGGAGAGTGACCGAACCCCACTTGGCAGTTGAATGCTTGCGCATCATGCGACTCTATTCTTCGGCTTGGTGACACCACAGCACCGATGGATAGTTTGGGCTTCAATGACCGCCTGCAGTCAGACATGGATGTCGGAATGCTGAAAATGTCCCAGTGGGTCTAGGGCCAACTACCTGTCTGGGCTGGTTTGCGTGTCTTCCCACATTTCTTCCATTTGTCTTTTGGCTGTACCCTCTATTCAGGGTTCTCCACCCGAAAGGTAATTTCGTACGCATGCTTCTTCACCTTCCCTGAACAAAAAATTCTTCAGTCAACGTGGGCGTTAGATTTTAGCGTCAGGCATGTAGCGTGACAGTGATATGGCAGTTCAGGTTGGTTTAGTGTCTATGTAACCCACTGGCTCAGACAGTCAACTGAAGCATGGGATAAGAAGCAGTTAGACTAACGTTGAGGCATTCATACCTACGATACGGCGCATGCCTAACTATAATAAATTTGACGTGCTAAAAGTCCTGGTCTGAAAGGCTGCTAACTGATAGGATGACTCGGTTTGCATGGGGGCATAATGGAGTGACTGGAGGACTGGGGGTCAGGCCGCAATGGTTCCTCTTCAAGGTAACTCTTACGGCATTTTCACTGAAGTGGGCCTCGAGCCGCTCTTGAAGGGGCCTGGTGCCTGATGACGAGACCAGGTCGTGTTTGGCAGGCGTAGACGTGTTATATAACTCTGTCCGCCACTTTGACTGCGCCCACCTCCGGACCACTCGATATTGCCTTGCCATCGGAGCAAGGTGACTGAGAGCGGAGGTGAGAGTGCGGTAGATGCTGCGCTAGCCTACTTCACTGCAAATGAATTCACGCACTTGTCAGCGATGATGACGGAAAGAAATTGACCTGCCCTCTTCAATTTCGTAAGTAGTAATGACCACGGCTAATTTTGGTCTAAGGCAGGCGCCTATCCGTTTGTTAACCGAATAGCAATATATTATATCAGTTTAATGCCAACTTGTCTGTTATCCTAGGTCATAAGTGCTCCGACCTCAGGAGAGGGCGTTGGCATGTTATTTCGACTGCGTGACTGTCGAGCTTCCATATTTTGTATAGGAAAATAATTACTACTTACTAAAGTTGTGTACTATCCAAGATCTGCATGTATTGCGCACTGTACGGGTAGAGGGACATTAACTATCCCTGACGGGCGTCATGGGCAATTTGGAAAGAGGCATGCTAACTTTCCATGAAAAAAAACAGTAAAAATGTTTTTTTAAAAATCTTTTCATGTTTTGAAGGACTAGCCGTATTAACATATTCTCTAATTTTTGCAACTTCTTTGTGTACGCTTGTTGGGGACATCATTCCACTTAAAAAGGCTGGTGATTGTCCCCAATCAGAATTCAGGACGATAAGGCTGAAAGGATAGACTGCTTTTCAGATAGACGCGAAAACAGTCTGATAGGTCGACCGATCGATCAAGTGGTTGACGTATGCCATTTTCGGATTAGAGGGCAACCAAATGAAGTCTTACATTAGGTGGCGTATATGATGAAATGTGCCGACATTTACGAATGGTTGCTAATCACTCGCAAACCGGCGCAAGTTCGTGGACACAATGCCTGTTTTAAAGAAAAAAAGTTTAGTGGAGTTGAAAACATAGGAGAAATATTGAAGGTAATGTTACGTCGTGTAGAAATATCATTTTTCGGAAAAACGGATAATTCCGTAAACGCATAAATAGTTATAACTGAGTTGATTTCAGTTTTAGAAGTACAGAATACCTGTCCATGCAAACAACTGAGTAAATATAACAGCAGAAATAGACTAACATTTAACAATAGTGTTTTAGTGAAGTTCACGGTAAAATATCTTTTAAGAACCAGTGTAATATCGGGTAGGGCGGTTTGCCAACAGCCTACATTCTGGGTATAAATTTCAAAGTGGTTTCCCGAAAATCCGTTGCCAGTTTTTACGCTTTTACAATGACTGTGATCCGGTTCAATAAGGCATACAGGGTTTTGCCTAATTTTGCCGATAGGGACACCATAGAGCTAGGAGTTTTCCCAGGATCACATGTTGCCAGACCGGTCGGTGACTAATAAATTTAGGTGGATTTAAAAGACAATCGTAAACACACCATTTTGTGTACACAAAGAAAACTTTTCCTTCGTGAAATGGGTTTGCACTTTCCTTTGTTCTGGATTTACGGTGTTTAAATATCGCCGGATATTTCATGATTTTCTGTCTTTTCGATGGACTATCCATGAAGGCAGGTTCTTTATAACGCAGGTTGTTATAACATTCAAGATAAGATGCTACTTGAAGGCACTTGCCGATGTAGCGAGTGTTTGGGCGTTCTTCGTGTAGACGGTCGTTTGGGTCACATGTGAAGACTCGTCCAAACACGAAACTACATTGTCAAATAAAATAGACGTCCACAACAAAAGTCAACAATGAATATTCTTTAGATCAGTTAGAAAACATTCTCTTATAAGCTACCTTTTTAATGAGTGATTTAATATTGCATTCTCCTGACGGATATATGTGTATTTTCGTTTTTTTTTTGGCATGGTGAAGCCAAGAGGGAGATTTGGCACTTTTGGCCGTTTTTTCCACGTTTATATTTAAAAAACCGATATTTTCCTATCGCGAACGAAAGAACATGCTTTTCTCTTTATGTTGCGGTCGTTTTCAATATTTTTGTCCACTTTTGGCCTCCGTTCTACAATTATGAATGCCCGGTGGAATGGCCATATGAATATTGATATTTTACTGGAACTGTTAGGGTTTTGCTCGATCCATTTCTAAATTACGTTTGTGCTACAACTAGGCCGCACGATAAACCAGGTTTTATATGTTCAAAAACGAAGATGACTATTCGTAAATAGTCATTTTGGTGCTAACCCATAGAATTTTCTAAATGGTAAAGCATTTTTGGCCCATTTAAACGAAAGGTTGCCTGTATGCGTTATTACTGCACGTTAGGGCACGAATTCACGCGGATTTGCTAATCCGACTTTTAAAAATCGATAAAACGTCTGGTTTTTTGAAAAATCTGTTAGCAAATTGATTCTCACGGTTAGCATTAGACAAAAAATCGATTTCAAGTGCGGCTAGCTCTGTCTAGTAGAACTATCAAGGGTAAATTACCCTCCTCTCCAAGAAAAACATGCTCAGATAAGCAGCCGAAATCTAAGGCAAGTAGTAGCATAGGAAATTGTCCTAATATATCACCACATTTGTTTAGGTCAAATTTACGAACCCTGTCTGATAAAATGATGTCGACACATTTCTGCACAAGAAAAAGGATATTTACTTGAACGGGCTGGATAAGGTAGCAAAATTCGCAACGTATAAGGCGTCTAAAAATCCTTATATCAGTTTCTGTCACGAACAGTACTTGTAAAGCGGTATCGGAACGTACCGGGGCTGTATTGAGAACAGAAGGTCCAAGGCATTGATGAAACCCATAGTCGATGGTTCACTATATTACTTCCGGATAAAGTGGTTAACTGCGTTGTTGCGCGTTTCGCCGGATTGATCGGAGTCCATCTTATTGACTAATTGGTCATCAGACTGAGCTCGTGATATTGACTAGGAGTGGGGATCTCTCGTGGATCGCGGTATAGGAAATGCGGGGGTGATTAACTAGCATGAAAGTGATGGGCTAGCGAACAATTGACAGTAGTACCAAGTAGGTGGTTCAATTGGAAATCTAGATAATAGAGCAGGTCCAAGAGTGGATTTGTGAGAGAAAACGAAGCGAACTGATTGTCAGGTTGAAATAAGAGGCGTGATTCCGGAGTTCGCAGTTGCTACGTCGAAAGCTCCTTACCAGGATCTCACATAGAACAGCAGACAGCGTAGAAACATAAGAGTCAGTGTGATTATACGTGATTTGGTCGAGTTCCCTTATTCGAGGTTGCACCAGTCCGGAATGTGGAGTGGCTTGATCAGTTTCGGCGTAACCGATGCGAGAGGCAGGACTGACTGTGTGGATGTTTGAACGGGACGATTCCAGTCCTTATGTACGTTATCTTAAATTCCAGAACCCCCTTCTTTACCGATTTTGACCTCAGACACAACGCTGCTAAGATATTTCCGGCTTACCAATGAGACGCTCCCAATCGTTCCATGCACAAATTCAAACCCCTTTACACGCGCTGACCATTCTGACAACGTTTGGCATATGCTCCGAAGTTATAGGAAAATTTCCAATTCCATCCTAAAATCAGGAATGGTCAGTGAACTCCATTCTCACGACACTACTTATTCCTGATGTCAAACGATAAAGGACTGGATTTTACGTTGAATTTGAGATACCTGGTGACTTATCGTATCTGGGCTCGGACCCCGGCTATGTCAGTACCTAGATTTGAAGCATTATTGGCTGATGTCCATCAGGAAGTCGGATGTGGTCATTCCAGTGTTTCCAATCCTATTTGTCGCACGTTGGGACGCTTAAATATCTTTGGAAATTAAAGGTGGCACTAAGTATCTTTTTCCGGCCATGACCCTCATGGGTAAGTGGAACGTTGACATGCTCAGCACATTGGCCAGTCTATTACTCTGTTTTATAATAAGCGTGGTGCCCTTGAAACTATTAGGACGCGCTAAACGCATTGGCTTGGGAGGCTTCCAATTGACGATGTAACTCAGACCTTGCAGTCTGCCCTGTGTGTTGGTGTGACGGGATCGACTGGTGGACTGAGAGTCTTGCACGATGGCTCCTCCTCTTTAACCATGCCTCTATGTCACTCTCACGCGTATGCTGCAGTCCGCAAAAGCCCTGCATTGAAAATTCAAGACAGTGGGGAACGAGCAAATCCCTGCCGCCAGTCGGGATATTTGCACTTTATTTGTCGTTCGGTAATGACGCGCGCGGTTTCTATTGCATTATGCGGATGTTTACTGGCCTGTCTTGTACACATAGGCGTGTGACCACTTGATGAGATAATGTAAATATGATATTTTGTGCTGACGCCTAGTACCCAGAAAGTTAAAACAAACCTACCACATTATTCTGCGCATCCCACCCATATGAAGCAGTTCAGTCTCCTATAATATTCTCTGCGCAATCCTCCCAAATCTTCAGGCACAACTCTCTATGCCACTTCCGCCTTCCTTGTTTCAGACGCTTAATTCGCGCTACGGGATCGAGGTGCCTCTGGTGCTTATGAACTCATTTAATACCCAACGTGACACGGATTCCTACCTGCGCAAAATCTCGAAGAGGGAGTTGAAGATATTCACTTTTGAGCAGAACAGGTAAATTGTGTGTGGTGCGGGAAGACTTGAATTTTTTGCGTCCTTGCTGTTGCCAGGACGAAAATTGTTTCTTCCGGCGCCGGTAGCTTCCATCAGGGCCAAACGGAGTGCAAGAATTATAGTCCGCCGATCGTCGCAAATCAATCTTAAGCTTACCCGACTGCCGTTGCCTTGGACGGCTTATTTAGGGGTGCTTTCTTCACAGTACCTTAATTTTAAGGAGCACCTTTCCACTCAGTCCCCTGGTACACCGGTTTAGGGATCCAGGATTGTGATGTACGACCGGCGAAACCATGTCGGAGGACAAGTAGCAGTCGCTTCTTTCCAGGTAATTGATTTGCCATATCGGTTTCAAGATAGACATGAAAGTATTATTGCCACATGGTCCGACCTGAGATCCTGCTCAGTGCGGTGGATAGCCTTCATCAGAGACCACGTCTGTGGAAGTGTGTGTGAAGCAGTCAGAAGGCGGCCCGATGTCGATTCCGTTTCTTTCGGTAGCCTTGAGCATCCGATCCCTGTATTCGGGTCAGACACCATGTCTGCTACGTGGGTCTCCCAGCATGAACCCATTGTATTAGGAGTCTTGTAGCCATTGCAGAACAGTCACCTGACCTAGGATTGGCACATGTTTTCAGTCAGACAGGAGAGAATACCGATCAGTTCTCACATTTGACGGGGACAGTGGCGTTAGCTCACCATGGGCAGACGACTGAGTCTCTTTTGCTGTTAGCGTTCTTGTCTGCCCAAGATTTTACCGCTCAGCGTCTGGCATAACAACTAGGAAAATAAAATTTTGGCGGGAAACGGTTCAGTTAGGCGCGTTGTGTTAAATAATAACGACATGTAACCACTGTGATCATCCAGACTGCCAAATTTAAGTATGCAGGGGTTTGCCTTTATATCCTTACAGTCGCCGAAAACATGACAATATCTTCCGAGATCAAGACAGTCCTTATGAATTTTGGACAGCGTCACTTGATCGTAAAACTAACGGAAATTGTCCCCTTCCGGAGGATAATACTTGTTTTCAAGATGTTTAGAAAAATTTCGCCCATGTACTTACTATTGATTTAACGACAACGCGATTTTTTTCTTACTTCAAGATTTCCGCGACTTCTGGAGGAGACCAGCCTTCCATTTGCCAAGTCGATGCAATTGAAGCAAGAGTACGATCCTGCCTGGTACCCACCCGGACATGGTGACCTCTACCGGTGTTTCTATGAGTCCGGCCTCCTGAAAAAGTTTATCAGCGAGGGCAAAACTTGGGCCTTTGTCTCAAATATCGACAATCTCGGTGCAACGGCTGATCCAAGTAAGGATTCGGTTCTCTAATTTACAATTCAGATCCTGTTCCTGGTTTTCTTTCCCGCATCCTTCACACCAACTGTGCACTCGCCTATTTCAGCGCATTTACGACGCGCAATTAAACTCTTAAGAAAGTTGCTTATGGGCATACACGGAGCGGTTTGATTAGCATGTTCGCGATGAGCTGAAATTTACTGATTATAACCGAAACGCTAGTTCCTGGGCACCAATAGAAAATAGAAGCTATTGCAAGAACGACCTGTTGATTGTCCTGCATGAGAAAATTAGTTGTTCATAATGTATGCTAATCTACCCTCGGTGGTATTTCATAATAGGTTGTAAAATAAGTAAAGGCATAAAAGAGGCTGGTTTAGATGCCCTGTCTGGAAGGTTGCAATCAGTCCTGATTAATTGAATATATCACTGGACAGATGAGCATAATCTTGGAGTTATTTAAGTAGTCTAACAACCGAAGTAATAGTCGAAGTAGGCTAAATACGTAATCCGTTCTTGATGGTCACTTATTTAGTGGAAAATTCGGAGTGCACATACTTCCACAGAGGGTCAATAAAATCAACAAATCGACTGCTCCCCCGCCCGTTTGCTATTACTTTGCTCAGATCAATCTGTCTTGGGGTGGGATTTGGCACAGTAACTGACGCGATGTAAAACCAGCGTATAGCGGGTGTCACACAAAGGCCCGGATCTCACATAAATAAGTGGCGTCTCAGTTGTTACGTTGAAAAAAAAACAGTCAGTGCAGTCCATTCCGCTTTCAAAAGGGAGATCCGGTAATGAACTCAGTTGGTAACCCTCCAAACCGCTACTGTTAGCAGTTCTCGGAAGTTTGAGGCGCGCCAGATTTACCTCTGTGTGGAAGCATCAAATCAGCACGAGAACGTGTGAGCCAAGACCGACCCAGATCTTTCCTTCCTCTGTCGTGCCCCAGCGACCTCTCGTGCCTTCCGGTCGAGCAGTGATGTGGCTGGATGCAGTAGCGGCCGCGGCGTGAGTCCCCGTGTAAAATGTGTCACATGCACACATGCAGACTCAACGCAACGGCACAAACCAGTACGGTACCGTTTCGATCTTTCAGAACAGTGATGTCGCGCGCGTTGGAAGCGAGCGCGGTCACATAAAATCAACAAAACAGGCATAGCGGTTCGACGGTTGCAGGCGACGATCTCACCGTGTGCCCCAAAGCGTGATGGGCGCAGGAGTTGTGCGTGAATTAGTCTATGGTGCTGGCAGACTTGCGCGGCATCTGTTGTACTCTACCCTCCATCATCCACCCGGACCCAATGGCATGAGAGAGTCGGGACCACCGTAGAGTGTCCGTTTACGCGTGCCACACACAACCTTGTCCCTCAGGCAAGTGCCGGGCTCTTACGGAAGAGAGGGGCTGCTCGGATTCCATTTGAGTGGGAGTGCCATAAAGGCCACACTAAAAAGGAGCGATTACCCCCTATACACACAGTACGGACCACGAGGACTGGGTTATCCAACGTAAAATGGGGTCAGCATAACAAGCATGTGGTACTCATTTGAAGAACCTATCTCAGTTGACGCCAGTTTATGTCACAGATTGCCAATTCTACCTAAGCAGCCTTTCCTATACGAAGTTACATTTAAATTATTTGATTACGATTTTATTTACAAAATAATTCCAGTGACTGGATGAGAGTGCAGTCAATTTATAAATCCAAGAGGGTCGTTTTGTGTGCTTTTGGTTTACCTTGCGTGTTAATCCACTTTTCTGAATCTAGCTATTCTCTGTTACCTGGAGGAGCAGCGGAAAAACCAAACAGCCAAACAAGCAGATTTTGTCATGGAAGTGACCCCGAAGACCCTGTCAGATATCAAAGGAGGAACCCTGGTCCGATATAAGGAGCGTCTCCGACTCCTGGAAGTCGCTCAAGCAAGTCCTTGCATCGATTTCTTGACATTTACTTGTTTGAGCCATGCCGCCCCCAAAGTTATATGCTCTCTACCCTCCCGATAAAAGTGTTATAGATATGCTGCTACAGCTGGGTGTCACTTCTTCGAATATGTAGAGGGTCTCTTATCTTAACCGGAGGTCGATTTGTGCAGAGCAAGTTATAAAGTGAGAATTCTCGCGCCAACAACACAGAACCCTTACCGTTCGACCGTCGTTGCCGACGATGTCTACCGGGTGGTCCATGGTAGGGTGAAACAGGCACGGTGAATTGTGCGTGAATTAGTTTATAGTGGTAGTGTAGACTTGCAGCGCATCTACCGCACCTCTTCTTCCTCTCCCACCTGGGCCTGGTTTCAAGACATCGTAACGAACACCTAAGGCGAGGTGAGGGCTCAGGTGGCTGGCACGGCCGGACCCACACCTAGGCGTTCCACTTCATACTTCCTGGTCCGCAACAAACACTTGGCCTCGGTTTTAACCAACAATAAAAAGGGATGACACGAGTTACTGACAACCATGCACATGGTCTGTATACCTATCGGGAGCGCAAGCGCATCCACCGACAGGGAACCAGGCGACAGAAAACTCCCTAAATATGCGAGCGCAGCAGCGTGGACATTGCCCACCATCGCCGTGCGTTCGTCATATAATGGCCCAGGCAGCATTAAAAAACCAGGCACAGTGGTCCTGCCTCTACCAACAACGGCACCATTGCTATTCTGATTGACATGGCGTTTCGATAGTTCTGAGTAATTGGTGCAACGTTTCGCTTTTTCACTGGGGCCGTGTCATTGAATGTTGCGCATATACGTTTGTGTGGTATTTCTATCAACGTGAAAAGTGTTGTGGCGTCCAGCACGTCGTCAAGCATTGCCAATGTTTAGCCGATACCTGCGCCATGAACTGAAATCAGCAGACTCTCCTGGCCAATAGTGGGACACTTTTATTGAGTGAATCACAATGCCAGGGGGAGAGGGTGTTAAGTCTACGCGGATAATAGTTAGCTACTACGCAGTGGGAAACCGTTGTATAAGCGCTGAGGTGCTACAGTAAGTGACCGATCTCATGGAATGTTGGCTGCATTTCTAAAATGCGTTTTCGATTAGGTAGGATTACCTAGGCGCGGTTGTAATACCGAGTATTGTACGGCACAACCCTATAATGCTTCGGACTCGACAGGATGTCAGCTTTTGAATGCACTGTTTTTCAATCACCTGTATAAACCATACTTGGTAAAGAATGACTGCTTAAGTAGCGTGAATTTTTCCGACTGATTTTCGATGGTCTTGCAAATTCAAATATATCTTGTAGAAACCATAAGCAAAAATATGCTTTCTTTCAGTCGTTTGATAGAGAATTATGTTTTCTTTATATTTTATACCCAAGGAAGGAGTATAATTAGGTTGGAGCCTGGTCATTCGTTACATTAGCGCTTAGTGATGTCACTCTACAAGGTCCATGGGTTCCGCGTAAAGAAAATCACATATTCCTCTATACCTTTAAAAAGATGCCTTATTACGTCCAGAAAATTTTACAATGCGTTCCGCGTAAAGAATGTCACATATTCTTCTATACCATTAAAAAGATATCATGCGGAATCCAGAAAATTTTGCAATGGATGCGGACTTTCTCCCTTTCATGAGGAGTTGTTGTAAACGTGCAGGTACGATGCTATATGAATAGACATTGCACGGTCATAAAAAGCTCATAATTAGAAACAGGTGATTGAAAAGCAGTTTATTCAAAAGCCGGCATCCTTCTGAGTCCGAAATGTTATAGGGTTGTGCCGTACAACACACGGTATTACAACCGCGCCGAAGTATTCCTACCTAATCGAAAACGCATTTCAGAAATTCATCCGACGTCTCATGAGATCGGTCACTCAATGTAGTTACTTCCACCACTCCGAACAACTTGGTCATCACAAATTACTGATTCCGAAAACTCAGAATGTGTCTAGACACCAGCTGCTGGACTGGTATTCACGTCCAAGCAGTCGGACACTCGCTCGGGCACGCTGATCCTGCTCGGGCCAGACTGCGGTGCGATGCTGCATGTCGACACCGGGAATATGAATAGGACTGGCAGCGCCTATGTGGGGGCTTGGTTATTGCTCAGACTACGGCAGTTCGACAATTAACTGCTAACTTGGAGTAGATCAGTTTATCACGACAGTTCGACCGTCGTTGCCGACGATGTCCGCCATGTGTCTCACAGCAAGGTGGAGCAGACACGATGACTTGTGGGTGAGTTAGTTTGTATTGGTGGTAGACTTGCACAGCATCTACCACACTCTCCCCTCCCCTTCCTCACCTGGGCCCGGTGTCAAGACAGTTTCGAGAAGACTGGTGACGGGGAGGATGCAGGTGAATGGCATGGCTGAGCCCGCACATTGGCGCTCCACTCCACATCCTCTAGTCCACAATAAACGCTTGATCGAGTTTTAGCCAACAACAAAAGTGGGCGTGGGCGGCAGGGGTTCCAATAAGCGTGACATCTGCAGGCAAGTGGATCTGCCACCACTACCCGAAATGTTGGCACTTTCTATGGTGCACATTCCGATAACGCCTGCCATAATCCGATATGGCCGTCGTGTTCGTCCAGCGCGTCTACCGCGTGGCTCAAACTACGCCGTCTGCTTGAGGACCATCCTTCGAGTGAAGTTAACCGACTTCGTCATAAATGAGACAGTCAGCGCTCGCTGCGACAACATCGCAAATACAACTCAGGCCATCCAAGAAAGGCGACTGAGGTGGTTCGGGCATGTTCTTCGTCGTCCACCTCAGGAGCTCAGTGTTACTGCCCTCGATTCGGCCCCGTTGCCCCATTGAAGGCGTCGATGAGGGGGTCAGTTCAAAACCTGGCTCGACACAGTTAGTCAAGACATGGAGGTGGTTCTTGGACCTTCGGTATTCGGTCTCCGTCGTTGACGGTGGGAATGGGTTACGCTGTCCAGATCTGCTGCCGCGGATCGTCACGCGTGGAGAGGTATAGTTCGGGACATCATCGAGGCCGGCTAGATGAGACATGATCGCAGCCGTATCAAGTACAAGTAAGTAAGTAACTCAGACTACGCGCAATCGAAATGACACGATTATACGACCCCCTCCATGGGCTTCAGTTCGACTGACTTCAAACAGTTATTTCCTCCGCAGCAGACGCCAGACACCTCTAAAACATCTTCAGTTGCAGACGGCTGCATTTAACTAAAGTATACTGTTCACGGTGCCTCATGGGTGCGGTTATGACATAGCAGGCATTGCCACTAGGAGAAGATCTTGGGAAGTAGGGCAAGGACTGCTCTCGTTCATGGTGATTTGACCTTCACTCAGTGGTGCTTCCATCGGTTATCGATTTTGAATTGCCTGTCTTAACCACGCCACTGACTTTGGACTTCTGACCACTGACTTTAAAATGCGGCCGATTAAACCTGAAGTACAATGTCCTCAAGGCAAAGATGATCACCTCACGATTCGCCGCTGGAGATTTCTGCCTGGTCAAGGTAGACGGCTAAACTCTTTAATTATTTGGCGGTTTCAGCCAGCCTAGGTTAGAGCTTCCACCAAACGGACACTAGCGGCACTTAAAGCCTTCAGTCAGCTAGT
Organism: Spirometra erinaceieuropaei; assembly: GCA_902702965.1. Classification (NCBI taxonomy): domain Eukaryota; kingdom Metazoa; phylum Platyhelminthes; class Cestoda; order Diphyllobothriidea; family Diphyllobothriidae; genus Spirometra; species Spirometra erinaceieuropaei. Next base: position 229,342 of record CACRXP010000450.1, on the reverse strand, counting down.
CTGCCACTATTTGAGGCTTTCATCAAGGATATCAGTTCATAAGAAGTGAAACAGAACTCATACTTTTGGAAGACGTAAGTAGCCTTGGTAGTACCTGGTCGACTTTGCTTGCGCCCCGTTCTCCAAATCCCCTTATCGAGTCGCGTCTGCAAAACAATACGGTATTTCCGGTCTGCAAAAGCGATCAGCCATCTAGCCTGCCTCCACCTGATGGTGAATCTTTCCAAGACATCATTTCGTCCAAACCCAGCTTCAACTTGTCCCGGCGTCGAGGTGACCGATTAAAGACGCGGGTGTACGCGATGCGAGGTGACCTTGAACGTAGCTCTGACCCTACAGTCTTCACTCTGCGAGGCTGACTCCTAACCAACGAATTTCAGTCAATGGCCATAAATCATGATAGTAAACATGAGTACAAGTAAGCAGTACTGTAGTAAGAACTGGGGTTATCTGATTTTATAAATTCAGATGCAAGAGAAAGTTCACCGAACCGAACGCGAAATCTCGAATGTTTAACAACACTGGAATAGGTCTTCATTATTGCCTGAAGGCTCTAACTCGTTTAAATTTTAGTAGTTTCGATCATACGCGAATTCAAACGAGTATATTTGGTTTCAGGTTCCGCCAGAACACATGGATGACTTTTTGAGCGTGAGGAAATTTAATATTTTCAACACAAACAACCTCTGGGTGAATCTCGAATCACTGTATAGTGCCTTGCTTACAAAGAGGCTACAGATGGACCTTATTATAAACAGGAAAACACTTCCAGACGGCATGCGTATTATTCAGCTTGAAGAAGCCTCTGGAGCGGCCATAAAGAGTTTCGAAAAACCAATGGGTGCGTTCACTTATTTACTGTATTTTGGTCAATTTCGGGGCGCTAGGCATCCACCTTGGAGACTGTTGTTCCAACTGGCTCACGTTTACTTCAGTGAGAACACGTTTTACACTACTAGTAATATCAATGGACTGATGTTGATAAATTCATCTATTTTGGGGTTCCCAAAATTTTAACTGCCCTGCATAATTTGATCCGATTAAAATATTTGCCGTCACCTCCGCGGACGTCACTTATGAAAGGAAGTAAGCAAGCAGTATGTACGTTCCGCTTCTGGAAAGTCTGCTACTCTTCATTGAAATAATTGGCCGACAAGTCACTTTTCCTGGTTCCCCTGGGTGAGATTTCTATTGCGTAAACACTACTGCTGAAAATATAAAAAAATGTCTGCGCTAAAATATGCTTGTGTATTCTCGAAGATAACCCCAAATGACCTGCCTTATTAAACCTGTCAATGCCCGCAAGACACAGAATCGCATTTCAGGCAAGTTCGAGCAACGGTTCAAATGACTTTCTGAGTAATGGATTATTTGCACACAGAAATATTGCACCTTTCCTTATTCCGCTATGGAGGAACGTGTAGGGTCTTCTTAGAGAATTCTAAGAAATTGATTTTTTACCTTCCGGAGAAAATTGTGTGACATTCTAAGAATATCGAACATCAGGAGAAAAAACTGTCGTTGTAAGCGGAGTTTTTCTCGATGAGATTGTCTGAAGCGCTTGGTTAGGCACTTGGTGGCAAGTTGGCTTGTTGGGATGTCCATTATCTAAACGCAGCACTTCATACCCATCAGATTTACAGGCTCTCCAAAGTTTTGATTTTTATCCGGAGATTGATTCATTACTCTCCTAGCCAGACGTGTTTGCGGAAGGAATTCAGTAATTACCGATACAGACGCAAATACAAGTTGGGAAGAAGTAAATGTGACCGCTGAAACAAGATCTTGATCCGCCTGTCGTTTCGTATTTACGCTCGAGCCCATCATCGGAAAAAAAATGTCGGATACGGGTAATTCACACACAGGAAGTTGTGATATTTATAGGACTAACGGCCTACCCCTTCGTCGGAGGTAGTCGTCCTCTGGTGCGATTACTGCTTGATGGATGGCGCGCAGGTCGTTAATTGCTGAAATCTCATCACCCGTTTTGGATGTTGGCGTGATGATGGCTCGACCGCCTGGCTAACCGGCCTGCGCGCTCACCGAATGATTGATTACTTTGACCATAATAAGTCTCAGTGTCAAAATATGGGGTGGGGGCTTTGGCCACGGTTCACGGGACCCCAGTCTATTAACGAGTGCACTGACCTCCCAACCCCATATTGCTACTCAAATAGTGTGCGTTGTTCCATTTACTTTGTATGCCTGTAGAACTTAAATTATATTTTTAGGAATGATGCACAAAGCAGTAAGTCAATATATTCATTTCACGGATAGTTGCATCTCCGAAGCCAATACGTGATAAAAGTACGAGAGTTGCTTTTTTCACAAGTTTGCAACAGCAGAGAGTTTGTAGACGTTCTTATAACCATTTCCATAGCTCGCCCACCTCGGATTTAATGATGCTACGCGGAAAGCCGCCCTAAGGGCTTGCATACGGCTGTGTAAACTTGTTTCACATAGCGTGCAAACTTCTGCAAAAACAGAAATATCAGAATTAGAGGAAGCAGTTTCCAAAAATAATTTTTATAAAGGTGCTTTTGTCGCGGCACTTAATATTTTAGGTATTCTTTTTACAAAATACGGCAAATTGTGTGCAGATATCAGAACTCCATGTTCATTTCATAGGTAGTTGTATCTTCAGAGCTAAAGCGGGATAAAAGGACAAGAGTTGGCTTTTTCACAGGTTAGGAGCAGTAGAGAGTTTGTAGATGTTCTTGTAACCATTTTCGTAGCTCGCTCACCTCGGATTTAATGATGCTACGCGGAAAGCCGCCCTAAGGGATCGCATACGGTTGTGTAAACTTGTTTCACGTAGCGTGCAAACTTCTGCAAAAAACCGAAATATCAGAATTAGAGGAAGCAGTTTCCAAGAATAGTTTTTATAAAGGTGCTTTTATCTCGGCACTTAATACTTTGGGTATTCTTTTGTGCAAAATACGGCAAATTTTGTGCAGATATCAAAACTATGGAAAACGGCAAACTAAGTACCAACAGCTGACTGGAAAAATTCCTTTTCAAAGTTAGCATGCTGCTATTCATGGAATGATTTGCGATCTCTAATCTTACTTTATTGGTCATTTGAATTTTTAAGTAAACGAAGGCATTTTTTGCCGGCGTTTAGGTAGTTTTAGCATGTAATGTTATCTGTGAGAAATAAATTATTTCAAGGATAACCATCTCCAGGTATTTTAAAATGTTGGAAGCGATCTGCTGCACAAAGTTTTCAGCAAAACGTGAACTGAACAGCTGACGAATATTCTTTAAACCCGACAGTTCGATTACCATTGCCGACGATGTCCACCGTGTGCTCCGCAGCAGGATAGGGCAGACACGGTGACTTGTGCGTGGGTTAGTTTATAGTAGTAATGGACTTGGACAGTATTTACCGCACTCCCTCCTCCTCTCCCAACTGAGCCTGGTGGGTCTTCCACCACATCCCGAAATACTGGCATTTGTTACGGCCTCCCAGAACCCCATATGGCCTCTGTGTTGATTAAGCGCATCTACCGCGTGGAAAGCACATGTCTTAGCCCACAAACGTGGAATAAGTCTGTATAAGATGTATTCACCACCCTAAAAGTACGCATTTTCTACCGCCACCTAGATACTAACCGATATTGTCAGCTATATTCAAATGTTTTTTAGCTTTTTCCCCACTTTCTATAATTTGTGACAAAAGTACACTAGTAAAAACCAGGGGAAGCGGGGCAAAATTAGTTTGACTCTTATTTCTACGTCAGCATCCAACACGGATGATGAAATTCCACCAATTAACGACGTGCACACCGGTCATCAAGCAATCACCGCACCAGAGGGCAACAATCCTGAATGAAGGGGAAAGTTGTTAATTGTCATCCGTATGCAATAGCATAGCGATTGCATTCTATAAATACTGTGACGTGCTATGTACGAATTAACTCTATCTGATACTGTCCCCAATTATGGGCTAGAGCGTAATCTGAAACGTCAGACAAGATCTTGTTTCAGCGATCGCTTCTACTTCTTCTCGGCAATTTCTTCTGTCTCACTCTCCCAACACCTCTTTCTAGTAGTACTCAGAAAGCCTCTCAATTTTACTGAAATTGCGATTCCTTTACTTCAGGTCTACGGGTTCCGCGCAGTAGGTTCCTCCCAGTTAAATTAACGTCCGACTTAATGCTCCTGATGTCTGACCTGTACATCTGGCGTGCCGGTCAGCTGCTGCCCTCGCCACTCCGAAACTTCCCAACCCTCCCAATTGTCAAATTGGGAAAACACTATGAAAAACTGCGGGATTTCGAGAAGCACATGACGAAGGTGCCTAGCATGATTGAGCTCTATCATCTTACCGTATCTGGAAACGTCACATTTGGGAAGGATGTGGTGCTGAAGGTAAACCGCCCAGTTATCTAATTGTGGCTTTTCTCATGTTTTATAACGACCACTTCCTAGATTGATCCCTTAAATTGGCACGATTTTAACAGTCGATTGTGGACTCGTTTTTGTCACGAGTCTGTCAGTCGGTAGTTTGTGTAATATACTTATTGTTTACTTAGTATTAATCAGTAGATAGTGTTTGTTGAAATACTTACAGTAGGCATGCTAACTCATGAAATGTTAACCGAAATTCTGAAATACGTTTTCGACTCGAAAAGATTACTTTACTAGGGTTGTAATGCTAATTATCATGCAGTATAATCCCAAGATATTTTAGTTACTTCGAGATGCCAACTTAATTAGTATAAATTTTTCTCATCGAGTTCATATGTCCATGTAAATTCAAATATATTTCATAGAAATCATGCGTAAAAATAGTCATTCCTCTACTCATTTAGTAGAAAATTACGTCTTCAAATTACATACTTGAAGGAAGCGTATAATTCGGTTTGAAAAAAACTTGTCTAATTTCCGAATACTTTTGAACCGGACCTGTTGTTAAACTTGAATTAACGGTCTCAAAACTACGTGCTGTATATTTTTCGTGTACGGACAATCCTGCATTTATAAACGCTATTAAGAGGACCTTACATAGGGTTCATAAAGTTTAGCAGTAGATTTCAGCCATACTGCAAACTTTACAGGCAACATTATAAAATGCAGACATGCGGTGTTTTCTGAACGGGTATTCCATTGTGTTAAAAATCTCATAATTATAAATTTTGTTAAAATTTAAGTATACACTTCCTTTAAAAATAAAATTAGAAAAAGGCAAAATTCTTTTAAAAGTTGGCGTCCTGAAGTAATTAAAATATCTTGGGATTATGTTTTACGGTTATTAACACTACGACCATAGTAAAGTAATCTTCTAGAGTCGAAAACGCATTTCGGAATTCCGGTTAACATTTCGTGAGTTTGCACATCAACCGTAGTTTCACTTCGATTCTATTACAGGAAGTACTCAGGCTAGCAGTCGACGTAGTCATTAAATGTCTTATTACTGGTATTATTACTTATTTTGATCGGAATAGCATTCCACAAGCAAGTCACCGTATGAAGCCGGAAGTGACGGGTGACAAGAACCTGGCCGAAAGACTAGCGGATACTTAGTCGAGAGTATGCAAAATACTCATGAACAGTTTCCTGCTAATGGTGAACTTTTGCCGTGGTATGTCATAGCTCACAGGCAACCTCACAACCACTAAAAGTGCTGAAGACGATCGAGTGTTCTTTTCAACTACAGCACAATAGTATATGTTAAAATAATATGTCCTTTCTTTTGATTTCAGGGTACGGTCATCATTATAGCTCAAGACAATGAGCAAATTGACATTCCAAATGGGTCTGTTCTAGAAAACAAGGTCGTCACAGGCAATCTTCGAATTGTCAACCACTAAATTCTAAGGAACTATCTCCGTCAGGTGCCACAAGCTGTGATATTTCGTGGCGGATTCTAGAGATGGACGTCACGGCAAATCCTTTTTAGTCCTTGTGCACAGACTTTCATTATTTGCCTTTTTCTCAAAGTACAAGGTTGAAAGAGTATGACCCCCCCCCTTTGTTTATACTCGAATATTTTTCCGTCAATCATCTGATCTTGTCCTCAATGTTTGCACTCGATCCACTGGAGTGCTTTCGGCTAGATATGTTGCTTCTGCATACGCGCTCAAATGTATTTTGACGACCCCAGCCACGGAGGTGTGATTACATCTGCCCTGGCGATAGAACGACAGTGAGGATGCTTCGGGGAGCGCTTCATATCACCGGTCAGCCACATGGGAGAGTTTTCTTTCCTTTGCCTATGTGATAATTACTTTCTTTCTCATTCGGTGTGTGCTCAGCTTTTGTTTTCTAAATTACACTCATCGAGCACACTTAGCATTCCGTTTTTCTGTGAGCTGCTGGTCCGGTCCTGTTCAGAACGCACCCACACGGTTGGTATCTTGTTGTTGTCGTGTGTGTTTGTCGGTGGCAGCCGATACGTGACTCTGGCTCCCCGCCCTCGTCTTTGTTGGAACCGAGGCAAGCGCGCGCGCGCGCGCATCCAACTACGCAGAAGGAGGGACGAGTCCTCACTGCTCCTTTCTAACTCTCCTCCTCGCCGTGAGGACGAGACCGTTCGCTTCCGGGTCGTCTAACGCGACGCACGTGCTACCCCCGGGGTGCATGTTTGCTGGCGGCGCCACCTATCTCGAAGTCTGTGTGTGCAGGGACAGGAGGGTGTCGTTTCCCCCTGCCTCATCTGATTGATGATACCGTCTCGGGGGGGGGGGGGGGTTGAGGGAACATAGAACCTCCTGGTGGCAACAGAAGCTGTGCTCCACCGCGATGCACATGCCTGTCGCCGGCGTCGCGCGACACTTTGGGGGCTAATAAACCATGAACTGGCGCGGCGCTCGAACATCACCAACTCCTGCTGGACTTCATCACACCGACACATGCGAGAGAGGACATCACGCCCTTAGCGGCGGTCGCGGCCTGGCTAGAGGTCGCCACGCTGGCTGCGTGCAGAAGGGGGTCGTAGACAAGGTGGTGGTGGTGGTGGTGGGGGAGGGGGGAGGTGGCGAGAGGACGGTACGGGGCACGGGCCCCCAATGGACGACTGTTGCTTCTTTTCGGCACAGAAATTACCCCTTCGGAACGCAATTAACAGACCGCTTACATGACTGTGTCATGTATTTTTTAGCATATGGGACGTAACAGTAAAAGTTTGCCAGATTGTTGATGTTCGAAAGAGACCTCGAGTTTTCCTTGACGATGCTTCTCACTTGAAATCAAGACCGCATCGTAACCTCGTTGTAATTCAGGGTAATTCCATCAGTTATCAGAATGATGGCGCCCACCAAGTGATCGAAATAAGTAACCCAGTTTCGCATGCAACAAGTTTGTTTAGAAGCGAGTTATGCCAAAATTATAGTCACTAGAAGCATGAGGCGGTATCCACGTGACGGATGCGGGAAAAATTACCTGTGCAAATGTTACGCAACGCTCGCCTACGCCAACAGAATTTTAGCAGCCATTTTAGAGGAGCTCGCCAAAAATTGTCTTCTGCAAGCATTTTGCGGTGCTGTCCGCATACATCGCCAAATTGTCCGGCAAGGTGTGGTTATTTAGCCCCACCTGATGGACACAACACTGTAGGGGTTGGGATTAGGGCTAGGGGTTGTGTTTAGGGGTGAGGGTGGGGTTAGGGTTAGGAAGTTATGATTAGGGGTTAGGGTTAACTGTTAGGGCAACTATTTCTCAACCACTCAAAGTACAGCCGCGCATTCCCAATAGCTTTTTTGCATGCAAATTCTTGACCTCGTTTCCTTGCGTTCCCGGCCCCACCTATAAAAATCCCCATTACCACCGGTCCCTTATTACAGGTGGCTGTGGTTTGTTTACTTCAGGTTGGGCTACACAACCACATCTGACCAATTTTCCGAGTAGTGATAACGCAAGAATGTCGGATCCTTTGCGGAGAAAAAGCGGTCGAATTATTAGGGACATCGGGAGTTGGGGTCACTGACGAAAGGTGATTTGGTCAAAGGACATGACCACGGCTGTGTGTGCATTGGACGCTAGTGTAAAAGTTTACGCAACCAACACCTTGGTGACTTTCTGCTACAGTCCAAACACAGATGTGTTGTTGTAGTTGTGAGCGATCGGGATGCTAACTGGCCGTCTTTTTTCGCTCGAGAAGGCTAAAAGTCTGAGAGTTCATATTCCGCCTTGCAGCGGCCTCCTTCCAAAAACCATCGCCCCATCTGACTGACTGCATATCCAAAAGACATTACTCAGTTTTAGAGTCCGTAAAAGGGGTGTCTTAACAGATATTGCTACCTAAAATTACAAAATGTGTATACACCCTGCCCTCATAATTCAGCGAGGTGTATTTTATCGTTAGAAGATACAATATTAATTGGACAGTTACTAGCTAAAAACCCAGACAGGCGTGTTCAGCCGATATTCTGCCCCTGTGTGGCACAGCTGCGAGGGGTTCGGCTCTTCAGTGGGTCCGCCTGCATTCCCTGTGTGCTTTCTGGTAGATACACTAATTTAGAAATGGTTGCTTTTTGATTTCCGCAGAAATTAACTGCTAACTTGAAGAAGATCCGTTTATCATGACAGTTCGACCGTCGTTGCCGACGATGCCTACCGTGTGCTCCATAGCAAGATAAAACAGACACGGTGTCTTATGTGTGAGTTAGTTTATAGTGGTAGTATTCTTGCACAGCATCCACCTGACTCTCTCCTCCTCTCCCACCTGGGCCTGGTATCAAGACATACTCAAGAAGACCGGAGGCGGGGGAGGGCGCAGGTGGCTGGCACGGCCGGACCCACATCTAGGCATTCCACTCCACACCCCCTGATCCGCAACAAACACTTGGCCAAGATTTTCACCAACAATAAAAAGGGATGACACGAGTTACTGACAACCGTGCACATGGCCCGTATACCTATCGGCAGCGCAAGCGCATCCACCGACAGGGAAGCAGGCGACAGAAAACTGCCTAAATATGCGAACGCTGACAAACTGCGTGGTGGACATCGCCCACCATCGCCGTACGCTCGTCAGATAATGACCCAGGCAGCATTAAAAAACCAGGCGCACTGGTCCTGCCTCTACCAACAACGGCACCATTCCTATGCTGACTGACGTGGCGTTTCAGTAGTTCTGAGCGATTAGTGCAGTGATTCACTGGGGGCCGTGTCATTGAATGTTGCGCATATGCGTTTGTGTGGTAGTGCTATCAACGTCAGAAGTGTTGTGGCGCCCAGCACGTTGTCGAACATTGAAAATGTACGTCTGTACGTGAAGCACTAGCATGGTGACTCTTGGTCTTACGCCTCCTAAGTCTCCATCACACAGGCCTCTTTTGCAAATTCTTCTCAAATAACAGAACTGTACGCTCAGACTTCGTCCTAGCGTCCACGTAGGTTGTGTAAGGCTGTAACCTGCACTATAGATCGGCAAGTAATCGCGGATTGTGAAAGCTATACGCTTTGTGTAAACTGACATTAGATGCAATGTAGGATTGGCTTGACATTTCGGACGTCGATTTCGACGATGTCCACCGTCCCTGCTCCGCCTTTCTGCGTGAGTTAGTTTATAGTGGTAGTGGTCTTGCACAGCATCCACCTGACTCTCTCCTCCTCGCCCACCTGAGCCCCGACACAGTCAAGAAGACCTGAGGCGGGGGAGGGCGCAGGTGGATGGCTCTACCGAGCCCGCACCTCGGCGCTCCACTCCACAGCCCCTGGTCCACACGGCAAATGACCAGGTTTTGACTAACAACAACAACAATGGGGGACGGCGGGGGTCCCAATGCGCGCGACGTCTGCCGACAACCGGGTCTGCCACCACACCCCCAAAAAGTTGGCATTTGTTATGGTGCGCAGATCCGATAACGCCTACCAGAATCCGATATGGTCCCCGTGTTGGTCCAGTGCATCTAACACGTGGCCCGTTTGGGGGGCACAGATCGGTTTATACTAAGGTCTATAGGCGCAGACCGAAACATATATGGACCGAAGTCCATCGACCACAGCGGGATAACCGCGTAATATTCATTAACTGCCGACAGGCGGTTAACAGTATATGTTGGCGGAGTGTGTGTTGCCCCTTCGAAATTCCACCCACCATAGTGATCTACAGTTGTCCTCTTCGCCTGTGAATTTTAGTCGTCTGTGTATAAATTCTTGTTAACTAAAACCGAGCTACCACTCTACTTTCGGCATCCAGTATCCGCCTCTTTACGAAGTTCCGACGGTAGCATGATTTCACTTTTTACAAATGATTGACGCTCAATGAAAGTGCCCTGACGAGGAGGGGTTAATTTGTTGAGGTAAATCAGTAACGCGTTTCGACACAATTAATGCGGAAACATGACGGGTCAGTATTTGAACTGACTCTATGTTACCTTCCTTCCTTCCTCATGATTTAACCGTTATGTTGCCAGACTACTTCCCTAGATCAAGGTCCGATTTCTAAATGTACGAATGCTGATTCCATAAGTACAAAGAATAGGCACAGACCGACAGGTGTAAGATAGGATGGTTAAAGGATCCGGTCAAAAACCCTGTCCCCCTTTAATCTCCAACCTTCTCGGTGCAAGTCTCCCACTGAAATAGGACGGAAATGGGAAGAGAGACTTTCGTTGAGCACGGTTTCGTCACTACAACGCAAATCGTGTGGTAAATTGTCCTTTTAGAGAAGTTTTACCTTCAGCCAGCGATCTGCGGACTGCGTGTCACTGAACGATGCATTCTGATTACCAGAACGGGTGCTGGTGGGGACGCAGTGTCACAAGGGGCCATTCTTGAGGAGGCTCAGACGGTCAGTATGTTTTGGGCTTCTGCTATGGCGAAGGTACCATCCCACAGGGAGACGATGCGATCATCCAGCATCAAAATTGCATCCGCGCGCCTGAGGTAGTCTTGGCATCAAAAGCATGCGAGTCCTCCTCCGCCCATATTCACCACTCGTGCCCTACTTTAGTCTGGTGAATTACAAGATGGGCAGTTGAAGTGGGCGACGACCACAAGAAAACAACCCTTACATTAAATGAGTCTCCGATGCGGTTTCACGACTCTTGCAACCCACCAGGGTAGGTACTGCCCATCGACCCCAAGCAACAATTCGTCGCCGTTTGATGCAACCCAAAGACATACTGCGCCCTCTGAAACCTCATCAGTTGTCTACCAAATAAGCTGTAACGATGGACACTGCAACTACGTTGGGGAAACTGGATAGAAATCGCAGATCCGCCTACATGAGCACAGATTGGCAACGCGGAGACTAAACCCAAACTCGCAGCTTGCGACTAATATCGGTGAAACTGGCCACAGTTTTGACGTTCAAGGAGCACGCGTCATAGACCGGGGCACCTCAAGGACAGAACGTCTCATACTTGTGGCTTGGTCCTCAGCTGCCAACTCCATCAAAAGGCATGTAGACCTTCCTGTGGCCTATAAAGACCTGCGTCATTACATACGCCATGACCAGAACAAGACAGTCACACGGAGCTTAAGAATATCAAGCAAACACGGC
>CACRXP010000450.1:188386-203308 GCA_902702965.1 Spirometra erinaceieuropaei | reverse complement strand
TTTGCCCCGAAATGTTTTCTCTCAACTCTCACTTTTATAAAACATTACTATTCCAACTCGGGACGGGCCTTGTCAGATTCAGTCGGGGGGCTCATATGAATATTCGAGCCGAATTGCATCATTGTCGGCGGAATATCCTTCTAATATTCCTGGGTATTAATTTGGGAGTAGTACAACTTTTACCTAATACACAGCATCATTATAACCCTAATATAATTATTGAATAGAAACCCAGTCACTTGGTTCCATATATATTTCTACAGTGCGTGACCGACCTGACGAAATGTTGGTCGAAATACCGAAATGTGTTTGCGATTAGGAAGGATTACTTAGGTAGGTTTGTAATGTGTTTACCAAACGACATAATCCCATAGTATTTCTGACTCGCTAGAATGTGAGCTTTTGAATGCTCTTCTTTTCGACCGTCTATAGAAGCCATACTTGGTAAAAATGGCTACTTAATTAACATGTATTTTTCACGTTGATTCCCGATGGTCTTATAAATGCAAATATTTTTTATGGAAAATATGCACAAAAATAGGCTTTACTTTACTTGTTCAATAAAAAATAATACTGTATTTACATTTAAATCCAACAAAAAGCATGTGCTTAAGTTTTAAAAAAGTTTCCTGTTATGAGATTTTCAAGACCGTCCTATGTCCATGCATACAGCGTCGCAAATCTCCGTTTACCAACGCTCCTGGTGGAACGTACAATATAATCCACATCCATTGGAAAATTTTATAAACTCAACATGACGTCTTCTCAAGGGCATAGAGGACTATATGATTTTTCTTATGCGGAAAACATGCACCTGGTATACCGGGATCATAAAATGGTAATGCAAAGGCTGGTCTGGCCCAAAATTATTCGGTAATTGGGAAACTTTTTCGGAACCCAAATATACGCTTTCTTCGGGTGTAAAATGTAAATAAAATGTTAGTTTCTATCAAAAAGGAAAAGAAACCATATTTTCGTGCATGTTTTCCACAACAAAATATTTGAATTTATGAGACCATCGAGAGTCATCGTGAAAAAATACATGCTACTTAAGTAGCCATTTTTTACCAAGTACGGCTTCTATAGGCGCTAAAAAAGAAGTGCATTCAAAAGCCGACATTCTGGCGAGTGTGAAGTATTATGGGATTATGTCACTTGATAAGCAACATTACAACCCCACCTAAGTAATCCTTTAATGAAGAAGATGGGCTCACCGGAACAGATCGGTCAAGCACGTGTGTGGTCACCGCTTTTTTGTTGTAATTACTGTAGCTGGTATTTTTAATTTCGTCAGAAATTCATGTTCAAGCTTAAAGTGAAGTTCAGTAACAGATATTTTGGTTCATCAGGCTACTATCTCCTTCAGACGAGGAAAGACTAATTTTTAGTTGCCCACATACTATGCCGTTAACTACACCCCCTTGTCCTGATAAAGATCAGTGGGTTCAGATCACGTGCAGAGGTCAGCCGTTCGTCATAATTTGGGGTGTAACCGGAGCAATAATCTCTGTTTCAACCAACAGTCGTTAGATTTATTCTGAGCTTTGCTGCTCCCAGTTTTTAAAGTTATATTATATGTAAATGCCTGCTAAGGAGAAGAATTCACTTGATTCTCTTCAGCGACTTAAATTAGACAGTTTGCCATCGCTGAATCGTCTTACATTCCGCCATCAGATAGTCAAACAAACTGCCAAATATAGCGTCGGCGCGGTTTTTGCTTACAGCCCAGTATGCGGTTGAGCAGCGTGTCCAGTGACCCATTGGGTAGACGCCTGAATGATGGAGCTTCTCCTGATGGCCGGCTGATTTAAAACAATTACAGTGATCTACGTCTCCGCCCGCGAGATGTGGATAAATACTAAGAGCAGTAGAAATAATCAAGGATCTGATAGGAAAGCATAGCAGTTCTATTAGGAAGAAAATATCGTTTGGGTAGAGTTGCAGCGCGATTTACCAAGGAACACGCTCTGCAGTTATGTCGTACAGGATTATATGCTAGTTTACGACAAAGGTCATTTCCAACCGATTGCGTCAGTTAAAATCAGAATAAAGCCATTACTTAACTTCAATTGACCTGTTAATTCTGTCGGTTTTATAGATTCAGTCATTTCCCTGGACCGGTGCGCTAGATTGTGGTAATTGTTTTGAAGAACAGAACATTTTGGAATTTAAAAGGGCACCAGTTTACGTGCAATAGGTCAATCGTCACGAGGTCCGAGGTTTTCCCCCACCGGTGACTTCCGTGGGTAGTGATTTATAGATAGGCAGACTTTCACAGCATCTACCAAACTCTCCTCTCCCTCAGCCATCAAGCTGACAACGACAAGACAATGTCAAGATGGCCCGCGATGGGCTCGGACACAATAGATACAATGTTAACCGGTCCGTTTACGCGGGCCACTCACAACCTGGTCCTCGCAGGAGGACGACTCGGGTCTCTTGTGCGTGTAAATGTCATACCAGTCGCCTAACTATGAAGACACTGAGCCTGACATTCAGCTCATGAGGGCCGTCGACAGTCTTTGAGGTCCAAAATGCTTTTGAATTATCGGGGCCAGTGGTGAAGACGGACATTGCCGTTTTTGCCTCGAGCTTGGGAATCTGCAGACCAGGAGGGCGTTTGGGGTTGGGGTATCGTGGTTGATGAGGGCAAATGAGCCAGAACCCGCTACTTCATTGTCGCTGTCTTTGTCTATAAAGGAAATATTGATAATTGATTGGCGGTCACTATGCCACCGCCTGTGCGTGCTATAACCCGTCATTTGCGGGGCAAACATAAACGCTATATTCACACGTTTATTATGAGTAATTGTCCCTACAGTTTACTAACCTTACGGTAGGCTTCCCTTAGGAAACGGTAATTATACTCCAATTCGCCTCTTAGGACTCATAACATAGGTCTAAAGCACTCTTTCTAGTCTGAAAGAAATATTAGAATAATAACATTCTGTGTATATCATGCGCCGCTGTGCGGCTGCTGGTTGGGCTAGAGAGGGAGCCCATAAGACACAACTGGACGACTTCCGTAAGAACGATCGGCGATCGTCCCTCTACCATTGTACATTCCCGATCCAAATCGACAAGACAATGAACCCGTGGCTCAGTGGCTAGAGGTGTTGTATTTCTAATTAACAGGTCGCGGGATCGAGCCTCAGGCGTTCCACACTTCGGGGTTTGGTAAGACTGGCTGACGACGACCAATAGGCCAGAAAGGGTCACTCCAGTCTCACTTATCTTTGTCGGTAATAAAATACTAAAACCTGCTGTCGGTCGCCAAATCCGCAATCTCAGTTTGATAGTGTTTCAAATTTCTTGAAGCGCGTTATATGCAACTGAATATTGTTTATACAGCCTACTTAGAAGTTCTCCAGTAAATGCCAATATACGTTCCATAGTACTGTCGACATTCCGCATCAAACGCTTATACAACATGACTATAACCTCCTCATAATGCGATCATACGTATTTTGGTGGAAGCCGGAGGTATGGTTCTTTTTCTGAGAAAACGTTAAATCTGCAAATCTCCTCCGAAACGAACACTGATGCATGCAGTTATAGAATAAAACACATGCAAGGTCGAATAAAGAAAGTTTGATTTTCCTTCAAGAATACTCTGTAACAGCTAGCCACGGCGGGTGAATGTGAAGTCTTTGATAAAATCGCGAAGAATGGGGTCGGACATTAGCAAATAGTGTTAAATAAGTGATTGCTATTGATATGATTTAAGTTTATACGCATACAAAACTAAAAGGTAAAATATGCAGTTCCTGACTTTCGGGTTCATGGCCTTCTTTCAGTTAAGGCAAACAAAATGTATTTTTGAATAAGCCGGT
This sequence comes from Spirometra erinaceieuropaei, assembly GCA_902702965.1. Classification (NCBI taxonomy): domain Eukaryota; kingdom Metazoa; phylum Platyhelminthes; class Cestoda; order Diphyllobothriidea; family Diphyllobothriidae; genus Spirometra; species Spirometra erinaceieuropaei. The sequence continues at coordinate 199,475 of CACRXP010000450.1, read as the reverse complement.
TTTATTGACTATATATATGAGTTTCTACAAAGTAGCTGGCACCACATTTTCCTTTATCGCCAGACATTACATCGAAAAGTGGCTATTTTTAGTCTCGTTTCGCAGTCATTATCAGTCTTCCCATAGAATTTTACTTATGTTCAATATATATATATATATATATAATGGTAAGGGGCGCTCACCGATCGTTCATACGGAACTCGCTCGTTTCGTTGTACCTTAAGGGCTCTCTCTCGAGCCCAACCAGCAGCCGCACAGCGGCGCACGATATATAGGCAGAATAGTATTACCGACAAAGACAAGGGAGACTGGAATGGCCATTTCTGGCTTATTAGCCGTCGTCAGCCAGCCATACCCAAGCCCGAAGTGTGCAACACCCGAGCCTCGAACTCGCGACCTGTTGGTTTAGAAGTCCACGCCTCTACCCACGGGGTCACGAGCCCGTTACGCTGTCGCTTTTCGATCGGGTATGGTATGGCTGGATGACTACGGCTAATAAGCCAGAAATGGCCATTCCAGTCTCCCTTGTCTTTGTCGGTAATACCATTCTGCCTATATATATGCATATGAAGCGGGGATCGCGTAGGCAGTATAAAACCTCCGAGAATGGAAGCACAAAGTAGACTGCTACCTCAAAATATACTTTATGTAAATCGTTACAAATAACAAAATTTTCTAAAAGAAGCGTGAAAGGCACGATATTTCAGTATTTTTGGTGACCTCAGAGAGTAGAAATTTGCTGGTCGATTGAATTCGTGATAGAAAGAAGATAGGTGAAGAACAAATTTCCTGCCTAATCGAAGTCGTTGCTGTTTGCCGCATATTTCCTAAAGGCACGGCCATTTTTTATGAAGACTACGAACACTCAGCTTAGCTCTGGCTTTCAACTAGATGATGGAAATAATGTTGCCTAAACATTTGCTACATATGGGACTGATATGACTTCCAGGTGTGAGGAGGGTATCATCCCACTCCGATGCCTACTATTTTTCGTTTTATTATAAAGCTGCATGGTCAGTTACCGGCAACATATCGGAAAAAATACCTGTGTGGGCTTCTAACTAGCACCAGCGTGATCAGTACGCTAGATCATATTACAGTTTTATACTACAGGTTAGCTCGGATCTTATTGCCTAGCCGCACCTGCAGCAGACAAGCTCCGATCGCCTGTCATACGGCACCGGCGGTTATAGGAGGTTTAACACTTGCCCCTAACCCAAACCCCTAAATCTGGCCCCTAACACTATCCCCCTGGCCCTATCCCCTAAACCATTACCCAAATCCCTAACCCGAGCCCCTGGACCTAACTCCTAGCCCTAACCCCTAAGGGGCGCGGCTACGAATAAGATCTTACCACACGTAGCCCGTCTGGCAGCGTATGAAAGCTACGTGGTTCTTCCGCTGCGGCTATTGAATTTCAAATTAAATATTCATATTGACTTTTTTACTGAGCCTATAAAACTGGATGCCGAGTGATTTACTCCAGGAGTGTAAAAAGAGCAGATTTAGAAACTGGGGTTTCTACCGGAAAGCACCCGGGGAACGCAGAAGGGAAGGGGTCCACGAATTAGCAAAACCCCTTGTAACTGTGTCATGCAGCGGCAGAATATCGGTAAAGCACGTGTCTTGGCATTCGACTAGCAAACGTGTGGGTGGTGAATGGCGAAAACACAAAATTTTAGTCAGGCACTACTTTTCTCACGCTCGGGGAATGCAAGCAACTGACCTATCGTAGCCTCGATGCATGCGTTTCAAAATTTCGATTTTTGCCTACAGGTTTTATCTCATTCCAGCCTCATTTAAGTGCACAAGCTAGACCAAAACCAGTTGTAAACAAAAATGATTGTTGAAAAGATTGGGAAAAACATTATCTGATAGGCTATTGTTTGTCGCTTTTTAATTTCCTCAGAAATTATCTACGAACTTGGAGTAGGTCGGTTCATTCAAGGTCTGTAGGTTCAGACCGAGAATTTTTTGCATGAATCTTTGGGCCGAAGTCCATCAGCCACAGCGGATAACCGTGTAATATTCATTAACTGCCGACAGGCAGCTAGTAGTATACTTTGGGGTAGGGTGATACCATGATTCCGCAGGAAGTAATTTGTACTGGTAGCATAGGTATGCTACCTTTACCGCACTCTCGCCAAGTCAAGACAGAGGCAAGAAGATAATTGGCGGAATTTGGCTCAGATGGCTTTCACGATGTGAACACGCGCCTAGGCGTGTCATCACGCCCCCTGATCCGCGGACAAAGGACCAGGAGTTTATACAAGAAAAAGGGATGGTTTGGATCCCGACTGAATGTGAGTGCCATAAAAATCTCAGTAAGAAAGAGCCACTGCAGCTTGACGATCCGTCTTGAGAGGATGACCGAGTTATCCCATCTGTTGGCAGCCTTCCAAACCATGGTATGTCGTTAATGTCTTTCATGGGTAGTCAATGGTTTAAAAAGAACAATTCCTAGGAGGTATCACCGGTTTGACTGTGTTCGGAGTTTATCCCATAGATGGCTATCTGAATACCTTCCCAGCCTGGCTACAGGCCAAAATCCGTTTACAAAATGGACTTTCAAAAAGAGGATTTACTTCCGACAAATTCTAGATAACTTAAAAAGCGTCGACTAAAAAGTTTTCTGCTCAAAAGACCTTTAGGTAGAATTATTTTAACTTTATCCCGCCTACTGCCCGGAGTCATTGACAAATACTCAGTATGAATACTTCTCACAGACATATTGGCGTTTTTGTCGTCTAACACACAAGGTCATCATCCAGTTTATCCGTAGACCGTTCTCACAACCGTTGGTTTTTCTAGGCTTTTTTCCATTTTCAGAATTCAATCGCTTCCGCGCCTAAATTCCGGATGCTAAACCAAATAATATGTGGAAGGTGGCTGGTTGTCTGACCTTAATAAACACGGTCCAATGTGTCTTAGGTACTAATGAGAGAGAGAGGACTGCTTTATTTTGAAAATAACTTTCAAAACTTTCAGCAAAAACGGTTCTCCAGTACACAGTGATTACCATAGAGATTAATATGTTTTGGACAGACAGGTGGACATGATTATATATGAAGAAAAAAGGACTTTAAGGTGCAAGATCGAGTTTTAGTTTTTGTTTTTCAACATCTTTGCAGGTGAGATACCGGGCTAGAAATGGCAGTATGGAATTCCGATAGGCCGAAGTGCGGCAAGGGATGTGGCGGAAGCATCGACGCGTGGGGCGTAAGGATTTCGCAGCCATTAACTCATTATGAAGGGGATGGACGGTGTCATTCAGAATTCGGTCAGCGAATTGCTCCACCGAGTTGAAATGTCGCTGCACGATGATATCAACTAAAAGATGATAGGAAACACCAGCAGCAGAGGCGAGCATTCGAATGACACGTTTAAAAATAATTAGATCTTTTTTTACGTAAAGCTGGAAAAATAACTGGAGAACAATAAAGAATGAGTGGAAGAATACAGCCATCTATGAATCGCCAGATTAAGGACTGGGGTGTGTGATATGAACGTAAACGACGAATATAATAAACAAGTTTTTGAATTTTTGTTAAAAGGGTTTCCATATGAAGAGAGAAAGAGAGATTTGAGGATAAAGTAACACCTAGGTACCGGAAAGAAGATACCTCATTGGGAAGAATATCCAAAGGTTCAGGAATGGGAGAGGGTCGCAATCGAAATACACACTGTACTGATTTCTGATTGTTGAGTAGGAGTCCATTTTTCGAAGACCATGCGGAGACGTGGTCTAAGCCATCCTTTAAAGACTGTAGGTGAGTCGGGTTTTTGAGTGGGCGGCCTACGACCATGTCATCGGCATACTTAACATACAGGCAGTCGTTTGGCGATCTCAAATCATCAGTATGTAGGGAGAAAAGATGAGGGGATAAGATAGAACCTTGTAGAACTCCACAATTGTTTGGAAGAATAGAAGATTTTCTGCTTCCCGACTGGACAAACTGAGTGCGGGAGGAAAAATAATCTCTAAGCCAAGAGACAACCCAGCTCGGAGTGTCGCACGCAGCTGCTTTGGTCAGGAGGAGTTGGCGCGGAATAGTGTTGAAGGCGGATGAGTAGTCGAGAAAAGCACATGCATATGCACGGCATCCCTTGTCTAAGTCTCTCAAAGCTGAATGAACAACTAAAGCAACAGCATCCAAGGTGCTACGCTTTGCCTTGTATGCAAATTGTAGAGGATCAGAAAAATTGACGGAGGAGTACTTAAGGGAATCTAATGCAACTCGTTCAGTAAGTTTCAGGAGTGCAGAAGAGCAGGCAATAGGACGGAAAGATTTAGGAGCAAAAGTTAGTCATTCGCGTGCTCGGAAAAGTACCGACACATCTTCGGGCATCTGTGCACCTACATAAGGTGTCTCTGTTGTGCTGCGACTAAGCAGGGTACTTGTGGTTGCCCGGCCTGGCGACAGAAACAGAAACTGCCCAGATCAACCAGGTTCGGCTCATTTCAGATCCCTTCTTTCTCATTCAGAAGACCGACACTGAGGTCTACGCGGTCGTTTTAGTGCCCCCTAGCCACTCCACTCCCTTTGTCCCAAATGTACGTCAAAAACGTGCCACCGGAAGAGAGGCGAGGGGCGATTGAGACGAGCTACACTTTCGGGGGGGGGGGACCTAAAGTCCCACTGGCCTGCGAAACCCCACAACGCACGTTTTCATCGGCACACTGGGTCGGCTCACAGGAGCCGATTAGAGCCGGTTGCTGGGACCCGGTTACTTCGATACAGTACGTCGGCAACTGGACGCCCGAGTCGTTTGCCGGCTCATCGCATGCGCGACACAGACGTCGCAACAGATGGCAGTCAGTCTCCCCGACTCCTCCCCCCCCCCACCGCCCCCGGGAGGCTGTAGTGGCAATTAAGGTGAGGATGTGGGGGGTGAGTGATCGAGGCCGTGTGCTAAGTGGGCGACCGCGCGCGATCGTAGGGGGGAGGTGCACCAGTTCGGACGTGAGGGACGATTTGCGCAACCGCACTGCGGCCTCTGCACAAATACAAGATTTCTAAAAAATGTTACAAGGATTGTAAGTAGTTGCCGCGGCAGGGTGCCACGGAACTGACCTCAGCAGTCCACCGTCTGATCGCTCAAGGCATAACAGTCCGTTCGGATCAAGGCCCTAACTTTTATAACACCTGGGGCGTGCCAATCCGACTGAGAACGGTTATTCGGGTTCACTCCAAAAGTTGTGGACTGTATTTATCAACTTAACATAACCGTACAAGACCTCCTCTTTGAACGGGATACATGTCGGACTGTTCTATGGTCAAAGGCTTGCTAATTAGCATGAAAAACGACATTGTGTGTGTACATGATAATCAATATTATAACTCCATCTAGGTAATTCTTTCGCCGAGGTTATGGTTTATGGCCGGGGTTACTTACTCGGGGGAGCAATTATGCCAAAAGAAATTAACCGGAGGTATTTTGTTGTAATTGCCAGAGAAAGGAATAAAAAAACCACGCAGCGGCTGTTGCGTGAAGTTGGTCAAGATGCTCTAGGGAGGTTGTCGGAGTGAACGTACAACAACGCAATACCTTTTTTTAAAATGCCTACAAGGGGGCAGTAGATTGAGTAACAATGATCACTAAATGGTAAAAATAGTATCCCCTTTTAATTGGTGACAATATGGAGGATCAGATTTTTTGACACCACAAAGTACTTAGATGTTCAGCTCTTTCCCTCCCGAATAAGTAGCTCCGGCCATAAACCGAATCTTTGCCATTCTTTCTAAAAGAAAACACATTTCAAAATTTCTGTTTGTGACCTAATTTTCCTCCTAAGGGAACAAAGGTGTCTCAGGAAGCTGTAGGAAACTAATCGCTCTGGAGATTACGAGGCAACTGCCACCACTTTCTGCGGATAGTCGTCGGGTTTTAGAACGGATCGAAGAGGTTCACGCTCATCAACCAAACGCGGCGAGCCTTTTTGTTAATGGACAATATCCACTTATTATCGTACGAAAAATCCGTGCCGCGAAAAGCTCCTTTCCTGAAGTATGCCAGTTTCTAGAAAGACTTCCTAAGAACCCTGACGATTGTACGCTTGGTAATCAAGGGTGGCCTTGGATAAACTTTTCGGCAAGACAGGACTGTTAAATTTAATGTTCAACAATCGGGGGGTCTGTTTAACTAAACGAAGTCTGAAGACGGGAGGTGAACGAACCATTACCACTGCAGTGTCCATCTATGGCTGTCTTTATGTTTCTAATAATACCCCAGATCACATTGCTTGGTTTTTCTTTTCACTTGTACTGATTTCTGTGGACCCCTTTATTTTGTTTAACTGTCAGCTGGCCGAGAATTAGAAGCCCACTAATTTCTTTATATTCTATTTTTACCAAATTTCGAGAGAAAGCGCATAGTTCTGCGTAATAAGACTGAAGAGTAAAAACAGACAGAGCAGAGAATCTCCTTTTAACTTCGCTGGTCTCTATCAAACGCTCCCTAAATATATACTCTTTTTGAGATTGAGTACTGATCCGGAAAACCATTTTGAAAGTGCGATTCTTTGTTAAGTGAACGACCAAAAGCTCGGATCAGACTCACGGAAGTTGTGCATTTCCTGGAGTTGGTCTAAGTGTTTTACTGCTTTCAGGGACGTCCCATCTTAAATTGGCATACAGAAAAGCAAATATTGGCTGGGTCGTGCCTGATCCAATTGCCGTAATCCCAACCCCGAGGGCTGGCACACACGAGGTTGGGGCCGGGTCAAATAAGTCGTTGGCGAGGTTTCGTCCTGCAGCTCCACTCTCATGAAATGTTGGCTGAAATTCTGAAATGCGTTTTCGATTGGGAAGAATTACTGGGTCGTGGTTGTAATACTGATTATCTTGCTGCATAATCTTGTAATATTTCGGACTCTGTAGGATGTCAGCTTTTGAAAATACAGCTTTTCGATCTCCTGTAGAGACCGTACTCGGTAAAAAATGATTACCTAAGTAGCCTGCATTTTCACATTGATTTTCGATGGTTTTGCAAATTCAAATATATTTTATAATAAACACGAACAAAATATGCTTTTTTCACTCATTTACTAGAGAATCACGTCTTTTTTATATTCTATACACAAGGAAGAAGTATAATTAGGCTCTAAAAAGTGTCTAATTATGAGATTTTCTAAGACCTCGTAATGCCCATTAATATAGCATCGTACATCGCCGTTTACTGCAGCTCCTCGTGAAATGTACAACATAGATCGCATCCGTTGCAAAATTTTATGGACTCTGTATGATATCTTTTTAGTGACATGAAAAATTATGTGATTTTCTTTACGCGGAACGCATGCACCTTGTAGACTGAAATCACTAAGCGCTAATGCAGCGAATGATCAGGCTCCAGATTATTCGGCAATTAGAAAACTTTTTTAAAACCTAATTATACTCCTTCCTTGAGTATAAAATATAAAGAAGACGTGATTCCCTATTAATTGACTGAAAGAAAACAGTTTTTTGTTTATGGTTTCTATAAGGTATACTTGAATTTGCAAGACCATCGAAAATCAGTGGAAAAATGCATGCTACATAAGTAGTCATTTCATACAGTGTATGGTTATATAGGAAATATAAAAGCAGTATATTCAAAAGCTGACATCCTACCGACTCCGAAATGTTATAGGATTATGCCGCAAGATAATCAATATTACAACCACATTTAAGTAATCCTTCCTAATCGAAGATGATTCCTGCCTATTGCGCGAAAGAGTGAATATTTTTATGCGTGTTTTCCATGAAAGATAACTAGACTTTTGGGGGCATCGTAAATCAATGAGAAAAATTCATGCTACTTAAGTAGTCATTTTTTACAGAGTATAATGTTTGCATGCTGCCGAAAGGAAGTCCGTTCGAAAGCAGGCATTCTGTGGTAATTTAATTATTGTATAATTGTACTACAAACTGGTCAGTTTTACAACCCTACTTAATTGATTTTTTCGAAACGAAAACGCATTTCGGAATTTCGGTTGACATTTCATCTACTGTACAGGGCCAAACACAGTACTCGCAGTGTTGAATCGTTCAGCACGACCAAATTAGCCCCTGAAGCTTGATTTGAAAGACTAAGGACTTGGAGATGGTCCCTCGGATATCCCAGCTATGCTACCCTGGTATTGTATTTTCCACTTATGATCAACGATTCAAAAGGCGTCACAAAAGGATACGATCGCGTGAACCACATGCTGTGAACCCCGGCTCGTTGTTTAACAATAAGCAGTTCAACGAAGTAACAACGAAGAAGCCCGTACTTATTAGGTGTCAGGTTCGCACTTGGGCTGTTTTTTGCAAAAAACGGGCATTTTCGACAGCCATAGACGTATTCGCTGTCACCAAGCGACGTTTGCGTTTCATAACGCGGACATTGCGATACGCTAGCCGTACGGCTCACACTAGGAACCTTTATCGTTAGCTCAAAATGGCGTTTCAAAGTGCTGACCCCGGTTTAAGAAGTCTTGAGTCAGTAAAGTCACCAGAGTAGTCGGACTGGGATGCATATTAATGATACAGAGGGAATGCCGATAAAGAGGACGAAGACTGTGGCAGCCATTTCTGGCTTATTAGCTATCGTCAGTCAAACACCGACCTCCAACTATGACAATCCGAGGTTGGAACCCAGACCCCTTACTTACCGAGCACTATGTCAATTGACCTAACATCAAGTCGCGAGCTTGTTGTCTCATCATTTGAGATCGGAAATATTGAGTAGTCTGTAAAGAGTGTTCAACGATCTAATTTCGTCATGAAATTTGTTCATTCTTTCTTGCTTTGCAGGTACAAATATTCAATGGCGGCACGCAAAAATACAGTCAGGACAAGAATTACTGGTGAAAAGAACGACAATCAAGGTCTATCATTCGTCGCTATAAGTATCAGTCAGTGCGACGAGTGATAATCGTTGGCATTGGGAAGATCACACGGAAAGAGAATGAAACCTCAGCAAGAAATGTGTTCTTATGACCCCTCTCCCGGTTCACGAATAAAGAATAACTTTACTCTAATTATTCAGAGAACACATTTTCGAAGGTTTGAAAGGGCTTAAGGATCATTCATACTTTGAGTCATGACTGATGGGGGAGAATGAATACTAGGGTGCTTGCAAACACATGAGATAAAAGTCCAAAAGTCCCCCTCCCACTGCATCATACAATAGACATTTTACTCCGGCCAAAACGGAAGCGCAAAGCAATTCTGGTTTTGTATGCTCTTTAAGGACGTGGTACTTGGTCACAGAGCAACCAAAGCTTCGTAGGCGGTTGCATAACAACTAACCCCTAATAAAAGAGAAGTGTTGTCGGCAAAATCAAATGGTAGTCGCATATGAGTACTACCCACCTATCTCAACCCTAATTGCAGGACGGACAGGGTTAGGCCATCAACGGCATGGGCGTTGTGGTTTGCCATGTGTCACATGGCTAACTACCTCGCAGCATAATCAGAGGATATTAAAGACCCCTCAGGATGTCGGCATTTAAACGAGTTTCTTTTCGACCGCTTGTTAAAACTACAATCTGTAAAAACTGACTCCTTATGCTGATAGGCCGACAACACAACTTAAACATAGATGATTTAACAGATTTTGAATTATTCATATTGACCCAAATGTGAAAAACTCGGCGCCCCGGTCGCATTCGAACCCACGCAGTAAGAGGAAGGCTTTAGCACGGCCAACGATCTAACCACTTGAGCTATGAGGCCCCGCTGGACGACGCGAGTTTAGTCACATTTGGGTCAAGTTACACGCACAATCTACTGCGGGACCTCGTGGCTCAAGTGGTTAGAGCGTTGTCTGTACTAAAGCCTTCCCCTTACTGCGTGGGTTCGAATCCAACCGAGGGGCCGAGTTTTTCACAGTTGGGTCAATATGAACCACTTAAACAATCTTTTCTGATCCATGGCATATTTTGAAATTTCGGTTGGCATTTCATGAGATAGCACATCCATGGTACATTCACTCGAAGTAGGGAAAGAAGTCACTCCACAGACTATTAGCCTTTATTGAGGTCTAGCATGCTTCTAGAGGGTAGAGTGATACCTATGAACTGAGGTATCATGTTATGCCACTAAAACCATATCTAATTGTATGTACTTGATATCCGTTGTAAGCAACGTGAACAGCCCCTGTTCTAAGTGCCCGGCAGTGACTTGTAAATGGACTAGCTTATGGTGAAGCGGGTTGGCAAAGTACCCACAGCACTCTCTTCCCCCATATTCTCCATATTCCAATAACTAAGCACAGTAAAGAAAACTGAATATAGGCATGGGCACTGTGGTTGGCATGTATGAAGGCAGGACTACATGTGTCACCCACGGACCCAAACTCAATGAGCGAAGTCTCGGTACCATAAATGCCGCCTTACGAAAAGACACTTGTAGCTTGTTCGTCACTGTTGAAGAGGACCGAACAAGCCCACTTGTTGTCAATCTCCCAAGCCAAGACTTTTGGTACGTTTTGCTACCCATATAGCGCGCCGTATTGTTTGTACCTGGAAAATTAAGGGCTCAATACCAGCTCAGTTGACCTCGTTCTCTATTTACTCCTCACGTGCCACTGGCGAGTCCGACTCAAACTGAATGCGGGCAACGTTGTCGGAGTCGGTGACAGTCGTGGCCTTAAGTCTCCGTCTAATATCTGCCGCGTTCATTCTACCGCATTCATAGCTTCGTCAGCTATCTACAAACTTTCTACAATGGTTTCCGACCCGTCGAGTCGTTTAATTTTTGCTGTTATTGCCTCCTCTGCCGAAGTCTCGGGCAAATATAAAAGCCTAGTTCCCGGTTACCCTAGTCAAACTTACCGCGGGATTGGAATATTCGACGGCCAGATCGCAGTTGGTAGTCAGGAATGGGGAGCGGACGGCGACCTTAACCCTAACCCCAACTCTAACCTCAACCTTAAACGTTAACCGTTAACCCTATCGGCAACCTTAACCCTAGCCCTAACCCTAACTGAAATCGTAAACGTTACCGTAGACTAAAGACATAACCTTAACCCGAAAATCGGAAACCGTTAACCGGTACCCTAATCCTAACCTCAAACGTAAAACGGAAGCCAAATGGGTCAGATATGATTATGGAACCTCACA
>CACRXP010000450.1:146713-184216 GCA_902702965.1 Spirometra erinaceieuropaei | reverse complement strand
TGGCTACCAACTGCGATCTAGCCCATTCGACTTTGGAAAGAAAAATGTTAGGGGTAAGGGGTCGTCAGTGTGGAAAAAGACCAAGTAAGCCCACCTGTTGCCAGCATCTCAGGCCAGGACTTTTGGTGCGTTTTACTACGCATAGAGCGCGCCGGAATGTTTGTACTTGGAAAACTAAGGGCTGAATACGAGTTCGGTTTATCTGGTTCTCTATTCCCTCCCCACATGTTACTGGCGAGTCCGATTCAGACGCCGAGGGTTCCCAAATAGCCCATAAGGGAACAATGTCGAACTCCAGGTTGACATCCAGGGGAAGAGGGGTCTCACAGAGTCAGTGAGCATTCCGGATAGAGTTCATACCTTGGAAACCAGCCTTGTGAGAGTGTTGGGCAAGTGACGTAACTAACCTGGCGTTGTACTCGACAACTGGCTGCAGTCCCCGACTCTCGAGGCTGCTTGTTTCTAAGGGCCGAAAAGCGGCTCCAGCAAGTATTTGGTGTAAATGAAATTAGAAGATTACTTAGTTGGGGCGACATCTCCAGGAAGACTGCTACGCTACAGGATGTTGGATTTCGAGAAAAAGAACCGACAAAAACCACCACTTATGCAGTGTGCACATTCTTTCATTGTTTTTTTTCAATAAGTGTATAAGTTGGTCATTTTACTGGAAGATGCCCATACGCGCATTGTTTCTTGTGTTGAGTACATAGGATATTAGACCTTCTTTAAGCGCTACGTATTATTATTATCCACGTGACCGCTTATTAACGCTTAGAATGAAGTATGCGGCCTGATCCGCGCCTTCTGCAGTATTTTACGAATTCCAAATGATCGGCTGTGCGAACATGTAGGGTCTAGTGGATTCACTTCAAAAAGCACTCAATACCTGGTTGGGAAATATGGTGAACACTAGAAAACGCGGGTTTTCCCATTCAACGACAAAACCTTATGCGGACACAGTTCTCCAAAAAAATTAATAAAGAAAATTGTTTCCATACAGAAGTGATTGTAGGCAGAATGATATTACCGACAAAGACAAGGGGGACTGGAATGGCCATTTCTGGCTTATTAGCCGTCGTCAGCCAGCCATACCCAAGCCCGAAGTGTGGAACACCCGAGCCTCGAACTCGCGACCTGTTGGCTTAGAAGCCAACGCCTCTACTCACCGGGCCACGAGCCCGTTACCCTGTCGGTTTTCGATCGGGAATATACACTGTTAGGGGGCGCTCACCGATCGTTCATACGGAACTCACTCGTTCCGTTGTGCCTTAAGGGCTCTCTCTCGAGCCCAACCAGCAGCCGCGCAGCGGCGCGTGATATATAGGCAGAATGATATTAACGACAAAGACAAGGGAGACTGGAATGGCCATTTCTGGCTTATTAGCCGTCGTCAGCCAGCCATACCCAAGCCCGAAGTGTGGAACACCCGAGCCTCGAACTCGCGACCTGTTGGTTTAGAAGTCAACCGGAAAAGTGCACATCTTATCCCCAGCGGTTTCTCTTGAGCGTAATGTGTTCGGGTGATTGGATTGACGATCACTTGAAAACCGGTGCCTGGCTGCATGACCGCCAGCTCATCTTAGTAGACTTTTGTTTTTGAAATATGTTGAAAAATGGAACAATATTTCATGAGTATCGACACATGACAGCTCGTCCTTCGCATCCGACGATGTCGACCGTGTGCTCCACCGCGAATTGAAGAAGGCGCGGTGACATGCACTTGATTTAGTTCATTGTGGGTGTAGACTTGCGCTGCATCTACCGCACTTCCTCCTCCCCCAGCTGGGCCCGGTGTCAAGGCACAGTTAAGCAGATCAGAGGTGAGGGAGGCCGCTGGTGGATGGCGCGACCGAGCCAGCACCTTGGCGCTCCACTCTACACCCTCCCTGGTCCACACAACAATTGACCAGGATTTTAACCAACAACAAAAGCACCACGACGGTTCAGAGGACGAGGATGACTGGCAAGCCATGTTTACGACCTGTATTCTCAGAGGGAGCGCAGGTACATCTACCGGCAGTGAACCAGGTGTCGAAGAATCGCCTGAACATACCAGGCCGTGAGGGTCGTGGTTTGCTGATCCGGGCATAGCAGACTCTTACAGACTTTTAGGCCCATCGAGGAAGGTCGCTGATGCTACCGACTTTTGTATGAACTGTGAACACATGCAAAATGAATTCCGGTGAGGGGGTGTTAGGAGAGGGGCCCAGAGCTTTCTCCCTGAAGAGTCCCCCTTCCCGGACCATATACACCACCTGCTTGGTCTACATCCGCGGTGGCTTTGGATAAAACAAGCGGAACTCAAAAATGAGATTCTCATTGTAATGAAATCAACAAGACGGCTACTATCTCTGGAAGCCCTCATCGTTGTCAAAATATTTTTCCGAAATCATTCCAGTGCTCTCATGTTACAATCCAAAAATTTGACCCGTTTGTACATACTAGACTGCCTGGAGCGGTGGTGTTAGTATTTACTAGTTTGTTCCGGTACCTGCCCGTAAACAAATGCGTCACGTGATCGATTTGTTCTGCAGTGCAGGAACCATTTTTTGCCATTATCAATATTTAACTATGTTTAAAAGAGTCCTTAAGATCATCATTTGACGGTTCCCATTACAAGCCATAGTTTATCATCGTAACTGTCCCGAAGTATAATTTCACTGCTGATCATATAAAGTAGTGATCGAAATGCTTCTCCGCTCCTTAACATACCAGGATTTCAGCCTTGCCTTGTTAATTTTTCACTGGTAGTACGTATAGCCTGGTCTAATAATTACAGTTATGTCATTATCAAGTCCTGTAGATAAAGAAAACAATAAATCACCGTCAAAAGCACATCTGGGCTGTCTGCGTTCGAGGGTGCTCCCCATGTTCATTGTCAATTCACTTACGCTGTTGGTATAAAAAACTGCGATAGATATAGGCCGTTTTTCCTGGCAGAGGCCAAACAAGGGATATCTCTTCTTCAATCAACTTTTATTTTAAAGTTTTTTCGAGACCGCAGTGCTACAGGAAAGCTCATATACTGTCTCCCCCAAAATGCTTCTGGACAGAATAATTCGGTGATATAAACTGACACTGGTTGCCTACCAGGCACTGGATGCGTAGGAATGCATCAATGAGTGTTTTGGTCCCTGCCCTTAACGGCCGTTCATCCCACCTAACTGCTTCCCCCCCCCTCCCCACGCGACCGCCCCACCCACGGCTAGAAGGCAGAGGCACCGGATACCCGGCGTAGCGTCAACCAATCAGAGGCCTGGTAGGTCAGGGGGTAGGCGCGGGAACAGTAATCACACAGCGCGAATGCCTGCGCTCGCCTAGCCAATCCGAAGTCCGGTTTAAACATCCGTACTTGAGGCTGCGTCCTGCAGTAGCTTTATCTTCCTCTCCTCCATCCCAGCAGTATCACAGCGATGGCGTCGAGACCTTCCGCAAACCATTCGGTCCACTTCGCTGCCCTGCCGCCTCGAACTACATTGACGGCCATGATGACGACCCTCTTGCAAACCAGCGTTACACCCTTCCACATACCGCCTCCGGCCGAGTTTCTTCGTCTGGTATCGCACTTCAAGTCAAGTCGGACACGCCTGGCAAACGGCAACATTAGAACAACCCAGCCAACGAACTTCAGTCCCTTCTGTGGACCACCTGAAGAGGTACCTACGAAGGCAACTCTTCAGTGGAACGGTCGGAACCTACAATCCCCGGATTCGAGACCATTCTGTAAGACTCGGGGTTCTTATTTTGACTACCAATGTCTGCCGCAAACTAATTAGAATATCGTTTGTATTCCACAGATAAATATCGATGTTTCCTTAAACATTGACAGAGAGTAGGTTTTGCTGGTTAACAATGAGTTCTCCCATGCGGTCATCCTTTAGAAAGCTGTCGTAGCAGACATGTGTCAGGAATTGGACTCCCAAACGACGCCAGGGTAGTCTGGGTTGATCTTATGCTAACCGGCTAGTGACAGACCCCCGGAAACAAAACTTCAGTCTAGCATTGGGGGGAGTAGCGTCAGAATCAAACCAGTTAACGAAATTTTAAGGCAAACCAAATTATTATAAACATCTGGAAATTTCAAGGGTTTATGGCAACTGGCCACGATCAGTAGCGGGGAAGTATCAGACTTATGCTATTGAGTAGAATGGAGCTTGCTGTATGCGACAAACGAGACGAATTAGGGTTGTAAAGAGAGCACTTTCGATTTGACTTGCACCAAGAAGCGGACCAGAAATGGTCCTTAAGGAACTTGCTAAGTTAAGGACCCCCAGTCGATTTTTGGATCAATCAGTTTGCCATCCTACGGGCCAAAGTGTTCAAGGTATCCAGACGGCTTCACGGGTGTTAAACTTTGTAAGAAACTTGCAACAAAATTGAGCATCTGGCTGCTGTTGATGGACTAACGAGGTTTCGATAGTCAAAACAGCAAACAGTCATTCTTTGGCACCAATAAAAATAACTAATATTGTTTTCGACACTACATGATGGACATCGCCGTGATAAAAGCCAATATGACAGAGCTGGAATGTAGACTCACGAGAACATAAAACGGTACTGTATCCATGTATCCAAGAAGATTTTGAAGGAGTCCGTTAACAGATGTAATTGCACTAGGGAACAGAGATCTAGCTGTCACATCAAGAATAAAATCAATACATCCTCCCTAAACAACAGTAATATTATCAGTACCACCGCTATCGCCAGTATTGACGCCTCGGATGCGGCAAAAACTACAAGATCCACCGCCGTGCCGAAGTGGCAGCTTGCCCGTAGATCATGTTTCAACGACGAGGCGTGAACGAAGAGGCCAACGAACCTACACAAACTGTCCACATATGCCGCACACACACAACCTGATCCTTCGATCCACACAAATCAGGATTCACGGAGGGGGATCACAGACAATTGAGAGTGCCATAATGATCTCATTCAAAAGGAGTCATCGCAGTCCGACCCACAGACCTAATTGGGACCGAGTTACTTTGTCAGAAGTCATGACTATGGACAAATTACAATAGTTTGGTTGTCCACAACAATGACCTGAGTTGGACTGACCTCATTCTAGCTTCCCACAAATCGGTGGACGTTTCAAGTAAAACCGACTATAAACGAGATCGGATGCTGCGGTCTACATGATGAGGATAACATTTTAATGTTTGTTATACGGGGACTCGGCTCTCACCTGGAGAAGAGAATGGCATAAAATTCACATCGTATAGTTATTGTAGTCTAACGGCGCAAGAAGCATTTTGAGCTTTGAAGTGGTCTTTTGCGGGAGGAAGGGTTGTATTTTCAGTTCACATGACTGGTCCACCCTCCTCTGGATGTATTGTCGTAACGATCTCCAATGCCAGGGATCGTCCGAACGTCGGGTTGCCCGATCGGCATGTTCTGCACCACAGGAATGGGGAAATTGAGAGGCGCGCGGACGCGTCCAGAAATGGCCGTTTGATATTGCCTCAAAACAATAGAAACGCAAAGTTGGCTACAGTGGCGAAACTACATTCTGCCTCCTCCTGGCCTATGGGCATCAAGGAACGCTATTCATTGCGCAACACGTTCTAGAGGTACACCAAAACCGGTTGGCGGTCCTTTCGACGCTGGAAAACTTCACGGTGCGGTTATATGAATGAGAGAGGGGAAATGCTTTAGTTTTGTTGTTATGCGTGCTTAAAGGGCAACGCAGGATCATGCGATGTCTGCATGTGAGAGGACGCATGCATCTCGCCTCCATTCACTGTCAGTTGCATACAAAAGAAAATATATGTCCAACAACTGGTAGAATTTGCGTGAAATTTGTGCACCTGAAACGGAGGCGGGAGTCGAGTGTAGGAGATTTCGAGCAATACAAGCTGTTGGGCTACTTTTCTTTCTGATTCGATATCGAAGTGCATGAATATCATTTTGTTACTGGTATTAACGTCAGATGCTCCTACTAAACAAACTTTAGGGGGGACTTCGAAGATTTAACCAGCGTTACAGACAAAACGATAATAAGTAGACTATACGGAGCAAGTCGGGAGACGAACAAAACTTAAAAATAGCCACATATATCCGGTAGTATTAATTACCAAAGTAAATTCTTGGATTTTTCAACAATTCTGCGCTTGATCGAAATTAATAAGATTCAGGAGTACTGACCTGGTCAGATTGGAGCGATGCACACCGATACGTCTCTATCGCAGGACCGAAACGGGAATTCTCGTCCGATTTTTTAGTTGAGGATCTACAGCCCACACAGACGGTCTCAAGACAAATAACAAGCGAAAGGTTTTGTCGACAGACGCAGAGACCCTAGAGTGGCCACTCCTGCCTTATTTGCCGTCGTCAGCTGGTGATACCCCAACTCCATAACGCACGGCCAAGGTTCGAACCCCAGTCGACTGATCACCCAGCAACGCTCCCACTACTTGATAAGAAGTGGAGGCGATCGCTGGAACAAGAGCTTCCTTCACCGGAGGTTTCGAAGGTACGCTCGAACCCATCATCAGAGCCAGTAGTATATAAGGGTCTGTCACTGTCTCTGATGATGGGTCCGAGCATGAACCCGAGACGCCAGGCAAATGAAGCTCTTATTCCAGTGATTACATCAACTTATTAACTACTTCCTGGAACTCACATCTTAGCTTATATCGACTCCCACTACTTTATGAAAGACTTCCGTCAGGTCAGCTGACATCGGGACGTGCGAGTGACGCCGCCCTGACTCCGGCTGACGACGGCAAATCAACCAGAAATGGACATTCCAAGGCGACACTTCTCATGAACCGAGCTGCTCTCTGCCGACAGGAGCCCAGGAGCAGGGTGTTGTCCGCTAATAAATTGACTGGAGCCCAGACTGTGGCCTGGGTATGGGTTAATTCTCGACGGTAATGATTAATGCAACGGTAAGGGGCATGTCGGTCTCTCCTTCAGTGTCCGTGACAATTACTTATTCGGCGTCTCATCTGCGCCAAGTTTTCGATTTCATTGTAGGTTTTCGGCCGACAACAATGCTACATTTGCATAATCGATGAAAAACACGGACAATAAATGCTGAAAATATGTCCTGTCTTTGTCTAGGGTTACTAAGTACTTGGGATAGTCAAGCGATATAAGATCAGCTTAAAACGCGCATAAGCAGTCCGTCCAGCCTGATGACAGAATTCAGAAAGCAATGGAAGGTGATTTATTCTGTACACAGGGCAGGTTGTCGCGGGTTGGCCGCTTGCTGGTGGGTCAGAGCAAGAAGCCCTTTCGGGTCTGATGTGTACTCACCAGCTGATTATCGTTTAGTTGATTAATTGTTACATGGGCTCCGTCTGGGAGGCATAATCGCGAGTGACAAAAGACCAAGGATGAAAAGCCCCACCGTAAGATGTGACGCTGGTGCGGCCGCCACATAATTACGGAAGAAAGATGATTGGTGCGCTAGTTTAGGTTTGTTGGTAGTCCCAGCGTTGTAGGTGGTTTCTAGGGGGAAGATCTTATTACGAAAGCTGGAAAAGTCGTGCAAATTATGCGGAATTTCCTAACGCGCTTCAGCTGCCAGCACCTAGTCGACGAAAGCGAAACTTCCGTCGGACCTACCGGTAGATCATTGCCTGATCGACACAGAATCGGGACACCAGAACTCCGTTGCCGTGCCGCCAGTTCTTTATTACCTCTCCGCTCCCTCCCCCCAACCTCCCTGGGCATGTTCATTTGCGCAACATGCAACGTCGACTGTGACCAGTGCATCCGGGCTCGATGCACGTTGTGACTTCACTTGATCGTTTGCCCCCAAATGACCCTACAGGCAGGACGGAGAGGGGAAGGGGGGGCGGGATGGACGAAATGGCCACTTGCATCCAAGTTGCATCATGATTGCCCACAGGCTCAAACATCTCGCTTCCGCTTGGGGGGGGGAGCAAGAAGGGTGTAATAGCATGACGATGAGGTCGTTGGGTTTGCTTGGAAACGTAACGCCGTCCGTAGCCGTTTAGCCACACCCTGTCAAGACTCTAATAAGACCTGGAGAGTCCTGAGAGCCTTTTGCTCTCACCAGCGAAGAGCTCCCGGAGGGGAGAAAGTAGTGATTTTTGCGAGAATTGGTATATTGAGAGGAGGACTTGCTCGGCTCATACCTCACTCACCATTACCACACCTGACGGACGAAATGAAGTCAAAATGACCGGAGATGAGCGTGGGCGCAGTTTCCAAACAACTGGTTCAAAATCTACAGGAATCAGGTTTCGACGATGGGGGGAGACCCCGAATCTTACATGGATTGGTATTGGCCCTGAACTCCGAGTAGGACTGAGTTTTCGGCCACCCTCCAGACCACGATTTTTGCGCAAAATGATGGTTTCCAGCGCGTCAAATTGGTTGTAGCCAGGAAACTATGCACTGAATTGCCATAGTGACGGGCACTTTGGAATTGATCTCCCTATCATCTTATCGTCATGCATCAGTGACCTGTCCGAATCTATCGTTCGGGTGACGATTTGACTGGTCGTAGCGGCTCAAGTAGCGTGAAACTCTGGATGCAGGGTATATACTACTAGTAGTATGTACAACTAGTCGAAGAAACATGGTCCATTGTAGACGGAAAGGTTAGCTGAGGGCGAAACCGGGGTAGAACAGGGACAGTATTCGTCCGCTATCCAGGGAGACCGTCTGAATTTGTTACCAATCACCGTTTCTGAGGCTGTCTGTTCAACCAAACGGAAGTTAAGCGGATGAATGCCCCCCACCCCCCCCACCCCACCCCCCTGTTTGGTGATCATGGCAGCTAGTCCGATTCCTGAATCCGTAGTAGACGACTTGCTAGGATACAGAGGACATCGAAACTAATGAAATGCTGACTACCACTGCAAGCTATTTTGGGGTAGGGGGATTCCATACTAACAGCACAGGTACTAGTCAAAAGCCCATACACGCGTGTTTCGCCGATATTCTGCCACTGTATGGCGCAGCTGCGAGAGGTTGGGCCCATCAGTGGGTCCTCCAACATTCCCGTCTTCTTTATGGCAGATAGTCCAATTTAGAAATTGTTGCTTTATAATTTCATCAGAAATTAATTGAGAACTTGGAGTAGATCAGCATATTCTAGGTCTATAGGCTCAAACCGAAGTTTTTATGTATAAATATATGGGCCGAAAGCAGACGGAGAATGCTCGGGAGCCCGCTGATAGGCCAAACCCCGCACAGCTGTGTCATGCAACGGCAGAATATTGGCGAAACACGAGTATATGGGCTTTTAACTATGCTTTTAAGAGTGCTGTTTGTATGATATCCCATTACTACTATCTGCCTGTCAGAAGTTAATGAATATGACGCGATGGCTCATGGACTTCGGCATATTCATGCATAAAACTTTGGTCTGAGCCTATAAACCTAGAATAAACTGGTCTACTCCAAGTTCGCATTTGATTTCTGAGGAAAGTAAACAGCAACAATTGTAGGATATGTTTCTAAATAGAGAATATAACTTCTGTGTAATTGGAATATTGAAATGTTTCCTACACGCTAGTCTGCTCTCTTTTGGCGAGCATTTCCTTGCCGTGCGTAAGATACGCTCAAAAACTAACTGCTCAATTAGTCCCCATCTTTTCACTAAGGTAAGGTTACTGCTTAGATTAGATTCGGTCGCTCGAAGGCGCTTCAGAAAATTTTTCCGTAGGAAATTTTTATCCAGGAAAGTGCGTCCTCTGCAAATAGTCAATTTGAGAAAATGGTACTTTTGGATTCTAAAAATTTATGTCAATCACCCTGTTATTTTCTGCCTAACTTGCACTCAAAAAACTAACCGTTCAGATAATTTGCATTCTTTCGTTAAGGTTAGGTTTTTTGATTAGGTTAACTTTGACCCCTCAGAGGATATGCAAAAAAATTTAATCTCCTGGGAATTTTTTGTGCGCGAAAATACGCCCTCTGTAAATATTCAGTTTGAGAAAATGGCAGTATTGACTTTAAAAATTTTTGTCCTTTGTAATATTATTTTACATCTAACTTGCTATTGCATTTGCGCTTAGAATTTTCAGATTACTTGGAGGAAACATTTCTGTTAAACAAGATCGCATAACTCTCTAAGCCATTAGGATCACATCACCTAGTTTAGTGAATTAGGTCCTCTACCCAGGTGGTCGGAGTTGCACTCAGCTAAAGGCAGTACTCTACCAAGCCTCTATGAATTTCGGATTTCCATGCATATTAAACGGTATACAAACCACAATTTGTTAATTATATTCTGTCAGAGGCATTTTGTTTACATTCCATTTTGTACTTTTTAGTTTTGACTCATATGATCAACTATATAGTAAAGTGCTCGCCCTTCACTCTGGAATTTGAATAAGTCGGTCAATAAAGACCCTTCCGACCTCAGGCTACTTGAATACTGAATAATCATATTCGACAGTAATTGCCCGCGCACCTGTCTGTTTCGCTGGCATCAATGTTGAGTTACCTGGCTCTAGATCCCAAGGCGTAAGTTTAGAATTCCCGAAGAGCCTCGGGGGATGCTGTACAGGGCAAGTACTCTGTCAGACCCAGCCCTAATTCGTAGGGCGATGGCTACGGAGAAGCCTTGCTAGATGTCGCACAATATTCATATCCAACGCACCGCTCTGACTGGCTACATTTTTAAAGACAATCGATTTCCCAGACTATTGCACTGACAAGTCTGCAGGAACGAGAGCTGCATGGTCCGTGACCGCGTATTCATCAGGTGCCAGGACCTCAAGAAATGTACGCGTCTGATATGGTAGGACCAGCAAACCATGGCCCTTGCAGCCTGGTGTGCGCTTGCAGTTTCCTGACACCTGGTTCCCTGCCGGTAGATGTGCTTGCGCTCCCGCTGGGTATACAGGAGGTGGGTATGGCTGCCCAGTCATTCTTGTCCTTCTGACCCCTCATGGTGTTCTTGGTGAAAACTCCTGGTCAATTGTTGTTTGGACCAGGGAGTGTAGTGGCACGCCAAGGTGCGGGTCCGGCCGCCCCAGTCACCTGTGCCCTCCCCTGCCTCCGGTCTTTTTGACTCTGTCTTGACACCGAGTCCACTGAAAGCGTGTGCCATGCCAGTATCAGCAAACCATGGCCCTTGCAGCCTGGTGTGCGCTTGCAGTTTTCTGACACCTGATTCCCCGCCGGTAGATGCGCTTGCGCTCCCGCTGGGTATACGCGGGTGGTGGGCATGATTGTTCAGCCATCAGCCTCGTCCTTCTGACCTTTGTTAGGGTGTTGTTGGTGTTGTTGTTGATGATGGAAAGTCCTGGTCAAGTCTATGTTATCGACCAGGGAGTGTGCTAGCACGTCTAGGTGCGGGTCCGGCCGTGCCAGCCACTTGCGCCCTTCTTTGCCTCCGGCCTTCCTGACTATGTGTGAACATCGGGTTTAGGTGAGGAGGAGGAGCGAGTGCGGTAGACGCTGTGCACGTCTACATTCACTGCAAACCGAATCACGTGCAAGTCACCGTACGTGCCTCATCTTGCGATGGAGCACAGGATGGACATCGTCGGGAACGACGGTCGAACTGCCATCAGGTGTAAGGGCCTGCTTGATTATCAGCATACACCACGTGTGGGCGAGTCAGGTGCCTCGAAGTCCAGCTAACGAAGAGGTCCTGTCTTTTTGGAGGTCTTGCTGTTGGATTTACAACTGTCCTGTCCAACCAGCCATATTCCCGACCATTGTCTGCAAGCAGACACATAAATATGCCCGCTTGCAAGACAGAAAGGATTCTCAGATGAGATCTAACCGATGGGTTGCGGTATCGTGGAAGCGAAGTTAACAAAGCCATATGCACCTAACGGGCCCTGTATGGGTAGAAAGGTACTCACTTGCAGAGTAGCAGGCGGACATTGACGCGCTTGAACCGTCTGCGCAATGTGGGTGCGCAGGTTGTTTCCGGCCATCTGTGTTGGGCGGGACGGCTCCACCGCGCGCTTCACTGAGTGGAGATGAATCAGTTTTGGTGAGACGGACTTGCACAGCATCTACCGGACCCTCCCCTGCATCACCCATTTCGATCCGAAGGCAGGGGCAGAATGTACAGCGGAGAAAAGGCGTTAGTTTTGCACGGCAGGTGAGTGGAACGTACTGAGTGGGCCCTTCATTACATATCATCCTCTATGCTAGTTTGGTCTTCGCAAGCAACGATGTCTGCCCCTGCCCATGAGATCTCGCATAACTTCGTCTATGGTGGAGCAGGCTTCCAGTGAATCTACCTCACCCTGGCTTTCCACAGTCGTCGTGTTCGGACGGCAAGGTAGTCTCTGGTCGACGTCAGATGGGCGTGGATGCAATGACTGACAGCTAAAGGACCCCTTTGCGCTTGCATATACGACCTGATCAAGGACTACATACGTGACCAGTTTCATTTAGATTGTCCCGGATCACATACAATCGAAGTGGCTGACACATTCGTAAGAAGTCATGGCATTGTGATCCTCAGTCTCGACTGGGGTCGAGTTATCCCTTTAATTGGCAGCCCTCCAAGTCACGACTGTTAGAACATCGGGATAGGTTCAGATACGTCAAACTTAATATTATCGAGTAACGCGCTGATTTGTGATGAGGAGAAATGTTTCAGAATCGGTTTCGAAGCCTTTTCCTCTCCTGTTCGCCATTGGTCTCTCCAGGCCTGTCGACAGACCGGTAGTGGCGCAGAGTCTCTAACAGTAGCGTGTAACGCTAGCGGACGAAAGACCGTCATAGCTAACGTTAGAAAACAGCATTGTAGCACTGAGGCGTGAGGAGTGGACGATGCTAGTGTGTGTACATATGGTCAGAAAGCCTCGTGCGGCGATTGCATGTGTGGAAACAGTGTGAACCTGAGGGGTGCGCGATATTCCATGCCGTGAATGCTCATATGACGAAAATGGGCCCTTACAACCGCTGGGCGGAGTCTGGACGAATCGTCTCGACTCTAATGCCACCAACACAACCAAAAGAACACTGCCAGTAGAAGCGAAGAGGAGAGTCCCAGGGAGCAGTCGTGAAGGAGGAGATGTGATCGCTGGGACAAGAGTTTTATTAGCCTCACATTTCGGGTTCCCGCTCGAACCCACCACCACCACCACCCGTATCTGCTTTTGTCTCTGATGACGAGTTCGAGCAGGAATCCGAAACGTCAGGCTAATAAAACTTTTTTCCCAGATGCCCTGCCTCCTCCTCCACAGTTACTTGTAACGCTGACGAGCGAAAGCCCGTCATTACCAACACTAGAAAACAACACTGTAGCGTTGAGGTGTGAGGAGTGGACGATGCTAGTGTGTGTATATGTGGTCAGAAAACCTCATGCTGCGATTGCATGTCTGGAAGCAGTGTGAACTTGAGTCATATGAGATATTCCGGCCACCAGTGACGTGAATGCTTAGGTGACAAAAACGGGCCCCTACTGCCACTGGGCGAAGCGCAAGAATGGATGGCTTCAGAGACTAGCGTTAGTCTGAACTCCAGAAGTTGGTTCTGTAGTCGTTTTGCAATGGACTGGAAAGTCTCTGACCAGCTCTATGGGTGATTCGAACGTACAATTGCAGCGTAGCAAATCTGACTCTTTGCCTATATTACTGATGATGGCGGTTGCCCTTCAAGTCCAGTCGGCGTTTTCGTCATAGTGGTTAAGAAGATGTCTGACAAGAAAAAATCCGGATTGGAATACAATGGTGCAATGAGGACAGGTGGAATGGGTGTCCACGGTAAAGAAAACTGATGGTGTTTAGTTGTGTTTGAGGTTGTTTCGCAGAACTAGCATTGTATTGAGTCCGAATGCTTCCAACAGAGTCAATAAGGGTCTCGAATTCACGCTGATAATAGAAACATACTGACGGGAATGGGTGATGGTGATGTTGGTGCGCGATATTCTAGGCATTAGCGCCTGTTGTTTGACCTCGGTCTTCTCTATTAAATTGGTTTTAAAACTGATCGCCATGACTGACGCTCCCGTGTAGGCGTTTCCCAGATATCTAGGTTAAGTTGGAGGCTTTTCAGGAGGTTTCGCGGCACGTCCTTATAACGTTGTTTTATCCATTTACCATGAAAAGGCCCATAATGACGTCCCAGTTATAGTCGTTTCGGCCTGCTCCCATCAGACAACTCCGACAACTGTCGTCCAATAAAATTTTGCATACTTCGGCATGCCAGATATCTTCATGGCCGGGGTGTGCGCGATCAATTATTGTCACTCTTGGACTGACATCATTCGCAGACAGCTTGGACAGAAGAAAGTTAACTTCCTCGGACCACATACATCCTTAGTTGTGTCCCAAAAATGCCGCTGCACTTTAGGTTAGGTACCATACCCTACCCAATCTCCGGTTGGCGCTGAAAACACCTCGTCGATTTATACAGTCCACACCTTGATTTCAACATATTCGACAGCTGGCGGTCTTGGAAGTCTTTATGCTGGACTTTCTGCGACGAACGTTAAATAGATTCCCGCCATGATGACGATGTCTGTTCAATCCTGTTTTTCTCTCCCTTACACATACAGCGAGCTTTGGGTGGGTCGCTGTCTCGGATACCTCCTAATGTCTTCGGACAAAGTCAGCACGGTTGTTTACACTGAGTCTTCACGTCTCCATCACTGTTAAAACGTCATAACTTGCGGAAACACAACTAATCGCCAAACGAAACCATATCGATGGTACCGTAGCCGGTATCAGTTATCGTCATGGTCGAGGCTGATGGAGGAAGTATGGACGATTAGTGAACCAGATTGTGTCACGTGGGAATTAAACAACGTCACCCGCTATTCTGTCCATCGTGGGCGGCAGTCCAACACCTTCAACACACACCTGGGCCTAGGTGAGTCCTTCGGGCGAGGATTCTGGATGAACGAACGGACCGTACAGCTCAAGGAATGGGGCACCTCCCCAATGCAGAGACAAACGATACCATTCTAATATGACTCCCATACTTTTTTTTCATTCAAGGTCCCAGCCATGCGTTCTCTGAATGGCTTCATCGACTCCAACAATCTGAGGTACAGCGAGACTCCCGATCAACATCAACAGATGGAAGATGTGGGTGTGGGAGCCCACTTCTTGCACGGCCATCTCAGAGACACTCCGTTGTCACAGCGCAAGTCAGGACCCCAAGGCCCATCATCTCCGAAAGCATCAGACAACGGTCTGAGAAAAGGGACATCCCTGACCCTCTAGAAAGTCTACAGACCAACAGCATTCCTGCAGTTAGTACCGCATCTGTCGCAGAGATGCGCTTGCCATGTGACGCCCTCTTACGCAAGGACGTGGGTCTACCAGCTTGGAAACAACCAAAGAGGATGCATCCGACACTCCGGAATGTGGACAGACGAGGATTTCACCGGCTGGCCCAAATAGAAACTCAGAAGAACGACGAAAATTGCGTGTTTCCTCAGGCGACCGGTGAGGGCCCCATGTCAGCTTGTTTATATAATATAATGGAGCAATTTATTTTACTACAAAATTATAAGTAGGTCTGTTTGTTTTAATTTTTAAAAGCAGCCACAAGCTGGATGCCATTTGATTTTCGCAAGTTGGCCGATTCCTGCCGAGACCCTCCGAAGGCAAATGAAGAGAACCCAGTCAAACTGGATGGCGAAATAAAAGAGACGAAGTTCAAACTAACTTCAAGGTGAGCGGAAGTTCATTTCAATTATCTCCAGTCTAAAATCAAGAATATTAGTATAGAAATTACGGGGTAGCGTAATAGAAAATTTCGACCACATACTAATTTAGTGAGGCATCTCAAACTGATGGCAGACACTGTGAAAAGCGCGAGTGTTCATTCGGAAACCGAATAATTATTGCACCGAAAGCATTTGCTGTAATGAGCCACCTAAGTGTCAGTTCGAAAAAGGGGGGCCTTGCATCCCAGCACGTCCTTATTTAGGTACCAAAACAAGAGTACATTAATTGTGATTAGAACAGTTCAACGACAGAAAAGACATCGGGGAGATAGTGTTGCTTGGTAAATTCAAGAAGTTGGATGCGGAGTAGTAATCTGTGAGTGGTGTTCGCAAACTCATGCGATGAACTTCCACGCAAAAAACTAGCGTCTCAAAAGATCATTTTGATAAACCGATAAATGCGAAACAGGGGCCTGCGAACCAATCGCGGACTTCACCATCGATCATTAGCAATTCTCAGTCTGTTGTCACTTATTTGCCTTATTTGAGCCATTTACTGGAAGACAAAAACCACAGTTTGGCACTGCATCCGCTACTCAGGAGCCTGATATTTTGCTCATCGGAATCGGAATATCGACATCAGCGTCAAAATCGATCAGTTTGGGGTTGCTACGAGACTTTTTAACGATGTAAACTTCAGTTACTCGTCTGTGCCAGTAAATAGTTGCAGATTTTCAGTAATTCATAATCAGGCCAGCGTAATTACACTGAAAATGTAGGTATTGAATCGTGGACAGGGTTCTCATGCCTCAAAAGAGGTTATTTAAATTCCCCGTTTCCACGCCTTCCACATGAAGAAGTCCACGTGTTGTGGTCATCGGAACTGGAAAAGAGTGAGGGAGGGGTTGTAAGAGAGGCCTGTGGACTAACATACAGAATACACATGACTATCATTAGGGGGGTTTGAGCTGAACTCAATTATCACCTGGAGTCGGTATTGGCCACGAAAGATGGAGCGCCCGTACCAACGCTTTTAACAGCCGAAGAGCCACTTCCTCGACTATCGCTATCATCTGTTAGTATAGGTCTTTAGAGTAGTTCGTTGATACCCGACAAACAACCTGAAAGGCTCCATTCGCACCGATTCGGCTATTCGTAGCCTAGATACATGAGAATATAACTCGAAATGGACCTATCTGCACCTCTGTCTAATCAGGCAGGCGCGTGTTCACTTACCCCCTTCCCCAGTTACAGATTTCGCTGGTGTCAGAATTTAGATCTGAGTTATTCTTGTTAACGCTTGGGAAGGCGTTCCCCTTCAATAACAGCTGGGCACTGTAAAGATGCTCAATTTAATTGGTTCGAACGCACTGGATTGGCTGTTTTAACAGTGGGCTCTGGACTACCCAACCTAAAGGATACAAGCGTGAATTACGCGGAAGGGCAGGTTAGGTGGTATGGTTGAAAGAACACCCTTTCCGAAATGGAACTACAGCCGGAACGACCGTCCGAGAAATCACAATGACAACATTAAAAAAGAACTGAATTCGTGAATGTATGTTTTAGCAGATTTTAGTAATTTAACTGACCCAGTCTCGGAAAACTTCGTGACCTCCACGGGATGTGAATCTGTGACAGAAATCTAACCAACTGAGCAAAGACGCTTCGATAGAGTCCCGATTTTTTATGCTATTTGCCTTTTCTTTCCTGACTCCACATCTCAGCAGGTGGAGTTTATTCCAGCGGCTGACAAGACGCTCATCTAAAAATTAAAATGCATCTTTGTGGCAACTGACCTAAAACCACGTACCCTTCTGGTCCGTCTTTCAACTTCAGTTAAGTAATGCCATCCAACTGTAGGCGTTTCAAAAAATATTGGCAAATGCACTTCGAGTTTCAGAATCGGCTGAGTTTTCTGCGTGTAACCTGGTATTCTGCTCTCCAGGATATTGATTCTCAGATCGGCTCGCCGTCACTTCTGTCATCGTGTCAAGGTGCACTTCGGGAACGACTTTGAGCGATAATCCGAAACGCGATAAACTGCTTGAACTTTATGAAAAGCGCTCCCCAATTTAATCAGACAGAATCAAGAGAGGAAGGTCATTTTCCTTCTTTCTCTATCGAACAGGAAGGCCTTCTCGAACTCTGGCCGACGTAACATGCTCTGCAGGACTGGGCAGAGAACGTTCAAAAAGGCCTCGCGCTCCCGTCCCCGAGTGCATGCGTCCACCAGAAACACCCGGAGTTCAGAGGTCAAACATGCTCCAGACGACGACTGACAGTAATTGGCCAATCTCAGGGATGCCGATAGTATGTTTTTCCCAGGTGATGAGGACCACCACTGTGTTCTTTGTGAAGCAGGCCTGCCCAAAACCCGTCTAATTGCAAATCGTTCCAACAGCAAGAGAGAGAGAGCCATATCGATGAGAAGATGGTGTGGGCGCACTGACTGGCGAGACAGATGTGATGGCTATGCTTACCGCACATGCGTTTGCTCAAGAAGATGTTTTCAACGTGACCTGTCGATTCTCATATCTGCGAGAATGCCATAACGATAGCTCTAGAAAGGATCCATTACACTCTGGCATGGAAGAGAGTCACTATCCTTATCACCTTTAAGGAACTATGCGCTGAATTGGCCCAAGGTACCTCAACATTCGCCCCAGTCTCTCTGCCCCTCTCTCATCAGTGAATTGTCTATGCCTTTTGGTCAATAGGAAACGAGCTCGATCGCGGCAGCCGCTGTGCTGCCATGCTTCTGTCCAAAGTGGCTAATCCATCCTCCTGCCGTTGACAAACTTCGCAGTATGATTTATGTATAAGTGATGGAAGATATTTTGTTGATGGCTGTCGTGTGCTCGTATATGACGGAAGAGAGATGTGCGATTTTTGACTGTTACGCGGACGCTGTGAATAAACTAGGGGAGTTCAAGGTACTGCCAAACTGCCAACCTGTTCGATCAGACCAAAGCACGAGTGGAGTGCGCATTGTGTCCAGTTGGTGTTCCTGCCGCGGTGGTTACTAGAGTGAGTCGCGACGGAAATGCATCACAACGGTGAGGGTATTCCCCACTGGCAGTGATGTTTTACGAGGTTGTTGCAGCGTTCCAGTGGATGTCCAAGAAGACAATCCCGAACTCCATCCTGGGTTTTCAATGCCGGTGTAGCTAAACCGGATCTCCAAAGTGGTCATGTAGCTTTCTTTGCGTATCACTCACCGCGCGCACTGTGATAGCGTCACGTGATCCATAAGACTTGGCAAAGAATTCGTTTAATGTCAGCTATGATTTACGAGGCCGGATACTGTTCAGTAGAGATTACCGAAAACTGAGTCAAAAGATATCCCAGCTGCACTCGCTGCCCATGCACGAAGTAGAAGTCGAGGAAGAAGGGCCACAGAAACACCACTTTCCTGCTAATTAAGTCTATTAAATTTCATAGAGACGTAGGCAGGAATTGAATATGCAAGTCCATTGAGAATGTAGGGCACATGGACTCCTGTAGTGCGCGAGGGATCTTAATACGGATTTTATCTATAATGCAAATGGATTCGGGAACTAAGGGAATCTGAGAAAACTTATTTCTGCCATATACTTATTTAATCACTCCAACGAGGGACCGGAACAGACCGTTAACTTGAAAGACGTGAATTATATGCGTTTAAAAGGGTCGAAAACAGGTTATTCAAGGTTATTAGTTAAATAAGACAGAGTTGGGTAAGATCGTATGCGACAAGCAAACTTAAGCATAGCTCTTTCGCTTTCCCTAATTCCCAGCCTAACCTGTACCTTAAACCTAACACTAAACCCACTTCGAATCCTAAATCCTAGCACCAACTCTTAGCCCTAGCTGCAAACTCCGGACGCCAACCCCAAACTTTAAATCTTAACCCCAAATTATAGCTCTAGCCTCAAAATCCGAACACCAATCCTAAACGCCGTATCACGAAAAAACCCAGCATAACACGTCCACCTAAATCAAATCAGTAGGTAGATTTTGGTAATTAAAAATGGGTTTATATATTCAATCATTACCGAGACAGCTGTCTTCCGATGACCTGCTTCTTTTTCTTGTCTTGTCGCGACAGGTTCCGAGTGCAGAATTCGCTTTCTCTGAGGGTTGACAGACTGGAGAAAACGAGGCCCTTGGGCAGATTTCGGTAAGTTCAACCTACTAAGCTTACCGCTTGTCACCGGTATCGTCCAGATGGCTTAATATGGACTTCTCTCACATTTTTCAGGACAAAGAAACAGTACATCTGCCAGTATTGTCGTCGAAACTTCACCAAGTCCTATAACCTCCTCATTCATGAGCGAACTCATACCAACGAACGCCCCTTCCCCTGCGACGTTTGCGGAAAGGCATTTCGCCGGCAGGATCATTTGCGGGATCACAGGTAAACTGGGAAGTGTGATTTCGGGGTTTCCGGTTGGATATTGAATAATTAAACACCAAGCGAATGGCTAACGTATACTACTTACTTGTTAGCCTCATGTGTCGTGGAATTTGAACTGTGCATCGGCTATCTTACTATGGTACCTTATATAAGAACAGGCGGTTGCCTACGAGAGACTAGGCTAGGTCGATTTTCGGTAGTTAAAAACAATAATTATTTTTTAAGAAAAAAAATGGCAAAATTTAATTCGGTTAGATCGCAGTTGGTAGCTAGGAATGGGGAAGCGGACGGCGACCTCAACCCTAATCCCAACCTTTACCCTAACCCTAACCTCAAACTTAATCATTAACCGTTAACCCTAACACTAACCGAAATAGTAAACTCAATCGTAGTTCCTAGCAATGGCCGTGACTGGGAAACATAACCGTAATACTGAAACCTAATCGTACATTCAAACCCTAACAGTAACATGGAAACCTAAGCCTAAAGACATAACTCTAACCCGAAAATCGGAAACCATGAACCGGTACCCTAATCCTAACCTCAACCGTAAAACGGAAGCCAAATGGGTCAGATGGGATTATGGAGCCCCACAAAAATACGTGCCCTGGCTACCAACTGCGATATAGCCTTTAATTCAGCATATATATTTTGTGGGTGCTTGCCTCTTCAGAGTTCATGCTCTAAAACGTGAAAGGGTTGTTTCTTTACAAGTTTGGTGTCTCATATATCCCTTAACCTCATATGCACATTACATGATTTAAAAATGCCCAGTTTGTCGGGTATACATACAGCGTAATTTATTTCTAGCTCCTATGCGGGGTCAGCTCAAACTACATAACATGAGTGGATGAACCAGAAACAACTGCTATATCTTGCGAGGTGCGTCGCTAAGCCCCTGGATACCGAATGACATGCGCAGAGGCAACTGTTTTTGTTTTTTGAAATACAGAGCTTTAGAAAAACAAGATTTACTAAAAACAGTGATTTTTTAAATTCTTCCTTCCAAATGTAGTTGAAGAGATGAAAGTCAGCAAGAGTGCGATTTTGCCAGGCTAGTACAATAATATACGTCTCGGTAGAGCAACGAAATTTGAAGAACAATTAATGAACACTAGTGACAGGGGAGATGGCGGATTGAGGTTGTCTAAACATATTCGAACAAGGGAGGAATTAAAGTCTAATTCTGTCGGGGTGACAAGGGGGTAAATACCAGCGGGTCAATTTTGCTGTTCGTCAGTGCAGCTCGATGTCTTACGGTCTGAAAGCGTCTGCGATGAAGAAGGAGACACGATCGCAGGGACAAAAGCTTTATTCATATAACGTTTCGGATTCCCGTTGGAATTCATCATCAGAGACAACAGCAGATACGAGTGGTTCATTCACAAGGGCTGCAGTAGTTATGGGTGCAGTCGCCATGCTACCGCATACCTATGAACATTCACGGCTTCCCCCTTCATCCGGGATCGTCGTGAGTGGTGTGCTAATTGTTTAATTGCCGACATTCGTGTCGTTAATTGCTACAATTTCATCACCCGCGCTGGACGTTGGTGTGAAGACTGCTCGATCATCTGATCCACCGTCCCTGGAGTTGCGAAGAGCGTTCACTTATGCGCTCCCCGTGTGGCTAATTACTCCGCCTAGGCGAAGTCTCAACACCGAGTGTGGAATGGGAAGGTCGTTGCACTTGTTAATGAACTCGGGCTAGCCTCTTTCTTCAAGACTACTTCCTGGGACTCGTCTGTTCGCTTCTATTGGCAGCGTCTGCTATGCCAAGATCAGCAAACCAAGACCCTCGCAGCCTGATGAGCGCGGGTATTTATCTGGCACCTTGTTGCTTTGAGACCCAATCTGATCAAGAACTATTGTATAAATGAGAAAAACGGTTGATTTATTGACGGAACGATCTGGTATATTCCATCAGAGCGTAAAATATGCGAACTTACTGGAGTGAGGAATATTGCCATTAACCAGGGAGCCGGTCTCTCATCAAGGAAAGCAACCTGCACAAAAACATAAGGCAAAATTTGGTGCACAATTGTCTTTAGGGCTGCAGATACTGACTGATACTGAAATATTCGAGAAGTAAAACGACTTTATAATCTCTTACAGTGAGTGACCGATCTCATGAAACGTTAGCTGAAATTTCGAAATGCGTTTTCGATTAGGAAGGACTACTTGGTCGCGGTTGTAATACTGATCATCTTACGGCATAATCTTATAACATTTCGGACTCGGCAGGATGTCAGCTTTTGAATACACTGCTTTTCCATCTCCTGTGGAATCCAACCTTGGAAAAAAATGACTGCTTAAGCAGTATGCATTTTTCACACTGATTTTCGGCAGTCTTTCAAATTCAAATAATCCTGTAGAAACCATAAGCAAAAATATGCTTTTTTTCAGTCAATTAACGGAGAAGCACGTCTTTTTATCTTTTATACTCAAAGAAGGAGTATAATTAGGTTTTTAAAAAGTTTCTAATTATGGGGTTTTAAGGCCGTGCAATGTCCATTTACATAACATCGTACCTGTCCGTTTACCACTGCTCCTCATGAAATGTACAACATAGTCCGCATCCATTGCAAAATTTTATGGACTTTGTATGACATCTTTATAATGACAGAAAAATATGTGATTTTCTTTACGCGGAATGCGTGCACCTTGTAGACTGAAATCACTAAGAGCTAGTGCAAAGAATGATCAGGCTCCAAATTATTCGGGAATTAGAAAACTTTTTTAAAACCCAATTATACTCCTTCTTCGAGTATAAAATATAAAGAAGACGTAGGCCTCAATCAAATGACTGAAAGAAAGCATATTTTTGTTCGTGCTTTCTCTAAAAGATATTGGAATTTGCATGACCACTAAAAATCAATGGGGAAAATGCATGCTAACTAAGTAGCCACTTTTTACCGAGGACGGTTTCTACGGGAGTTTGAAAAGCACTGTACTTAAAAGCTGACATCCTGCCAAGTCCGAAGTATTATAGGATTATGCCGCATGGTAATCAGTATTACAACCGCGACCAAGTAGTCCTTCCTAATCAAAAACGCATTTCGGAATTTCAGCCAACATTTCATGAGGTCGGTCATTCACTGTCTGTCCTTTCGCCACAATCACAGTGGCATAGATACGGCTGTACCCGGACTTCGGATTGACAATGTTATCACATGTACGCAATAAATGTTCGTGTGATAATCACGACATGCCAGTAGCCTTTGTAGTCAGTAATACCTCTGTAGTTAGCAAAAACACCTATCTGGTAAGGTGGACAGCGACCTGTGCTCACAAAAAGCTAAAAGCCTGTGCGGTTGGTGGGTCCGGCTGTGGAAACCCGCGAATGATTGCTGCCTAGACAGTCTCTTCGTGGTCTTGCCCGCCTACCTACAAGGGAGCATACTCTGATCCGTCGCGTGCTTTTTAAAATATGGCGTCTTCCTGTCAGGACTGGCACCAACCCGAGTGCTCGACGCACGACTTTCAGGGCTGAATGCACTTGCCCACGCAATCGCACGCTTTTCACACCAAAACGAAGTTCTCGCGTACCGTAAGAAGAGACCATAAGTGATTTCACGTGAATATGGTGCCTTGTCCTCAAACCCCATCCACCTTCTATTTTGCTCTTCTGCTAAAAATCAGCCTAGAAGACGAGGAATAGTAGCATAGCTATTTTCTGGCTACTCTCATCTGACACGGAAGACCTGGGACTGAATTCCGTGTCAGCGGCTTTTCTCAGACAGATTCGCTCTCTGACCGCTGCTTTCAGGGACATTTGTGTGGCGTTAATATCGATATGGTCTTTTACAACGATTTAAAAAAGCAGCGAAATAAATCCCTTCGTTCCCCTCCCGTCTTCTGCCTCCAGGTACACACACAGCACTCAGAAACCGTTCCCCTGTGAGATCTGCGGCAAGGGATTCTGCCAGTCCAGGACTCTCGCTCTCCACCGGACAAGGCATCTCCACTACGAAACCAAATGAAACGCAAACCACCCGTCAGCCGGGAAGCTGCGAGGATTTAACCTTCATGTACTCTTATGACAATTATTCAGATAAATACCTGCTATGAGACAGAATAAATGACTATATATATCCTCAAGCAAGCGCTGATTAGCCTTCCAAAATTGGTGAAGGAACAACGTAAAATGCATGTGTTCCGTCAACGGACTCACCCGACGTGAATCCGTTAAAAGCTAAGGCGGGTTCCGTCCATCATCTGCTGCCGCACGATGCAGTTTCTAAAGGTACCGATGACCAGACCCGCAGTTAGATCATTGACCTCAGTCAGTACAAACCAGAAATCATGCATGCAACACTGAGGGAACCGCAGACAAGCCAAAACCCTGGTCTTCGTGCCCGTTAGAATATCAACGAAACACACTTTTGACTTTTGGACAGCACCAATATCAAAGGTTCGGAGAGGCATTGTCCTGATGGCGGAACATAATGGAGTATGGGGAAAGGTTTTGCGGGCTTATGCATTCTGAGCAAGATTGAACACAATTCATCGCTGGCTATCCAGGCAGCGGTGGTCTTCGTCGATTTCCACGGACGAACATTTGTTGGAACTGTGGGGCTTGGACACAGCATCAGATAAGGTTGTCGTCCGACAACCAATAGTGGTCAGTGAACTGAATACTAATTATTACTCAGCCGACTGTACGGCACCAACGTTTGCGAATGAATGCTTCGTTCTGATAAGGATTCCAAAGAGGCGGTGTGTACCAGTGTCTTAACAAGCGTTAATACGAACTTTCTGCATGCAATCAGTGGATTAGAAAAGTGCTGGGGAGTTAGGACACCGTGTAAGGATCATCAGACAGAAGTTCGGATTTGTTCTGCCCACGCAAAGCGGATTGGCGACAGATTTACAGACTTAAACACCAGCTTTCCTGATGCAAGCGGAAATGCGAGTTCCAGGAGGTAGTTGAGAAGAAGAAGAAGAAGACGCGACCGTTGAAACAAAAGCTTTATTCGCCTGACGTTCCGATTTCACGCCTGAACCCATTATTAGAGACAGTATCAGATACGGTTATCTCATGCACAGGAAGTTGCAGTACTTACTGGATGCGGTCACTATGCTACTACATACCCGCGGACAAGGGACGTTCTACCATCGTATTAGACAGAACAGACTGTCTTCGCAAGGCCAAAACCCTACTGGAGGATCGCCAGTTTTATGTATCATGCGAAACCAACCCCGTAAAAACGCCGCCACGCGCATTCTATGTGACGTTGTCAGCATTCAAGAACTCGGTTAAAATAACATCCACCAATCGACGCATGGCGAGAGCCCAAGAAACGGCCTTGGCCCGGTTCTATGGCCTCCCCAAGGTGCACAAGGAGAGCGCTCCTTCCGGTCTATCGTATCGCTCAAAGGCACTCCGACAAAGTGTTTGTCTCGGTAGCTCACATTTCTAACCGCTCCTTCCGACATCACGGTCAGTTTGTCAACAGAATCCTTTGAGAAGCTTAAAGGGGTAAGTCTCTTGCCAAACGAAGTCATGGTATCTTTCAATTTCACGTCCCTCTTTTCTCCTATGTCCCAGGATCTGGCAATCGAGACCGTCGAGCTACTCCTATAAAGCGAATACGATGAAAGGTAGAATCGTCCCGGCGACGCCCAAGTCCTTCAGCTACTGAAGTTCTGTCTCAGAAAGTACTTCACGTTTAACGGAGCAATCTATGAGCAGGTTAAGGTAACACCAATGGATTCACCAATATTGGGACTAAGCCGAGGTGGACTCACAACGGTTGGAGTCGCCGGTTTTCAGACACCACAGACCGGAATTCCGGGCTCGGTATGCGGATGACACTTTCGTCGTCATCGAACGGGATCAGGTGATGACATTCAAAGGACATCTCGACGCCATCTTCCCGGACAAACAATTCACGATGGAGGAGAAAGAGAACAACTGTCTAGCCTTCCTTGATGTCCTCGTCTGCCGCAAAGATTGTGGCGACCTAAAGACTAAAGTCTTAAGGAAGGCGACTAACACAACGCAGGTACCGAGCTTTAAAACCAACAACCCAATCAGCCACAAAAGCAGTTGCGTAAGGGCGCTACACTGGCGTGTTAAGACGCATTACAACGAACCGGAAGGCAAGTTTGCCGACTTTCAATATCTTCGACGGGTGTTCAGAGAAAATGGTTACTCGCGCAACTTTGTCAACCGGAACGAGGGACAAAATCGTATGGACCGCAAATTTTTGCAAAGAATCCCATACGTCAAGAATGTCTCAGAGGCCGTCACACATCTTCTCATACCACTTGGAGTTGGACTCGCACATAAACCGGAGACGACCATAAGGCGCCATAAGACCGAAAGCCTCACCGCCATGGCAAAAAAACATCTGGAGTAGTTTGTCGGATCTGTTACAGTTACAGACAAAGTAATTCAGTCGGAAAAAACTAAAAGAATGCTCTGGACGCAGCAGTGGGAGAAATGACGCCAACTTTGAGAAATTGGTGTAGTCGACAGGATCTGACCACGGATTAAAGTTTGGCGAGTTGCTTGAGTCATGTTTCACGGGGCCCCAGTTGGTGCTAAGACATAGTTTGCCTATGATAATTAAGTACTCTGGGAACACGCAGACCGGTAGGTCAGGTGGTTGAGAAATCATAACGCCGGCATCCATCGCGAGTGATGAAACTTCAGCAATCAACGGTTTGCATGCTGGTCATCGAGCCTTGAGCACACTAAAGGGCAATTATCCTTGATTAAGGGGGGGGGGGGAGGAGGACGTCGTCAGGCGAATAAAGTCCTTGTTGCAGCGATCGCGTCTACTTCTCATCAGATTTCTTGTCAAAGTAGAAAATATTCATCGAAAATGTCTACATAAAATGACGGTAGCGCCGACAATTCTCGTCTAGACGACTTTACGTAACAGCCATTCATGGGTATTTTGGCAGATTTTGAATAATTCATATTGACCCAATTGTGGATAATCTGCCAAAATAGCTATGAATTACGTGAGCCTGGTAGTCATCTGGTAGATTCTAGGTGAATTACTTAGGAAATCCTGCTTGGGCAGTCAACTTACTGTATCAGATTTGGGGCATTCCAGACGTTGCAGTAGGTTGGGCGGGTAACTTGACCCAAATGTGATTAAACTCGCGTCGTCCGGCGGGGCCTCGTAGCTCAGGTGGTTAGAACGTTGGCTGCGCTAAAGCCTTCCCCTTACTGCGTGGGTTCGAATGCCACCGAGGCGCCGAGTTTTTCACAGTTGGGTCAATATGAAAGGCCATTTCACGGTTTTTTCGAAGGCCGGCGTCCTGGGTAATTGAATTATTATATAATTTTGCTGTACGATCATTGGTTCTACTACCCTACATAATAAATCTTTTCGAAACGGAAACACATTTCGGAATTTTTGTTGAGATTTCATGAGATAGCCCATCTACTGTACCAACCGGGATTGAGCGAACACGCTAGACCAAGCGGGTATGCTGTTCTTGCATAAGTTGCATAGGCTGAAATCCTTTTTGCTAACGACCAGTCGCTGTCGCGATGTATCGTTTTCTCGTGGGTTTTCCGTGAATTGAAAAAACTGTAAATGACCTCTATAAAAATTATAGATAAAAACAAATAAAAAGTTCACACTGACCGAACTGTGAAAAATTCAGCGCCTCGGTGGAATACGAACCCACGCTGTAAGGGGAAGGCTTTAGTACAACTTACGCTCTAACCACTTGAGCTACGAGGCCTCGCCAAAACATCTATGAATTACGTGAACCTAGTAGTCATCTGGTGGATTCTAGGTGAATTACTTTGGAAACCCTGCTTGGGCAGTCAGCTTATTCTATCAGATTTGGTGGATTCCAGACGTTGCAGTAGGTTGGTCGGGTAAACTTGACCCAGATGTGATTAAACCCGAGTCGTCCGACGGGGCCTCTTAGCTCAACTGGTTAGAGCGTTGGCTGTACTAAAGCCTTCTCCTTACTGCGTGGGTTCGAATCCCACCGAGGCGCCGAGTTTTTAACAATTGGGTCAATATGAAGTAAAAGGCCATTAACATAATTCTGCCGAAATTGTAGGGCGCCCAGGTAGCAAAAGTCATAAATGTGCTTTCTAAAAGTGGCACTTAAGCAAAAGAATCAACAGTGCTGCTAGTTGGGTTACCTGTCTGTCTTTGCGAACGTGCCCTTCAATGAGGGAAGTATTCTTAAGTCTGCCGAATAGCGGCTTACAGTTGGATGGATGTATCTCCACAGAAAGATCAGGAGACAGCCAAGCTGACGGCCTTAGTGGCATGTACCAACGTATACCATCCCTAATGGCATATTATAAAAGTTTGTAGGGACGGAAAATACATATCGTCTTAGACGCTTGTATGTACCTCAGACATAAAAACAGACGACTATTTTATTACCGACAAAGACGAGGGAGACTGCGATG
This sequence comes from Spirometra erinaceieuropaei, assembly GCA_902702965.1. Lineage (NCBI taxonomy): Eukaryota > Metazoa > Platyhelminthes > Cestoda > Diphyllobothriidea > Diphyllobothriidae > Spirometra > Spirometra erinaceieuropaei. The sequence goes on along the minus strand of CACRXP010000450.1, from coordinate 155,848 downwards.
GCCATTTCTGGCTTATTAGCCGTCGTCAGACCGACCTACAGGGCAACTGACTCGTGGCCCAGTGGTTAAAGGCGTGGACTTTTAACTAACTGGTAGCGAGTTCGGGCCTCGGGTGTTCCACACTTCGGGGTTGGGTATGACGGACTGACAACGGCCAATAAGCCAGAAATGGCCATTCCAGTCTCCCTTGTCTTGGTCGGTAATGTCATTCTGCCTATATCATGCGCCGTTGTGCAGCTGCTGGTTGGGCTCGAGAGAGAGAGATAGAGAGAGAGCCATAAGGCAAAACGGAACGAGTGAATTCCGTAAGAACAATCGGTGAGCGTCCCCTACCACATTTCTCCATGACGTCATGCTTGAGACAGTAACGCACTCCATCACTTATTACTGTCACCCGCCAGCCAGACTGGCCACCGCTTTCACGATGGCAACTGACGTGTCCAGACCTCAGCCAGTGGGCCAGGCAGTACGCACATAGGTTATTCTTTCTTCCTGGGAGATGCCTCCATGCCCCCCAGAGAGAGATTTCAGTAACGATTAGCTGACTCGGTTCGGCGGTCGTTCCGAGTGATCAGTCAGAAAGTGCGCTCATTTGCTGACCTCGGCGTAATCGAGGATAGCACTTTTGTCTTCTCGCTGCCGTAGTCAGGACTACACGTGTTGCAGTCCTTTTTTTACTAACTCCAGACCTGTCAGGTGTGCCCTCATGTGTGACTTTCTTGTCGCTTCGATTGTTTGAAAAGAGAGAACGAGGAAAGTCCTCAGCTATTTTAATCGCTGGGAAATCGATGCGTGCTGACCGAACGGATTCGCCAATTTCATCGCACCCAACCCTTTTTTCGTTACAAATTACTTTCGACGCTCCAGGTGATATCCGGTCACCTTCACACCAAATATTTACACAGAGGACACCTGAACTATACTCCCAAGCATACATTTCAGGTGACGCCAGGTCAAACTTGCTGAATTCGCAAACGCTGAGTCTCTGGTGCAACCATCCACCTGACTGCTCGTATTCGGGTCGACTCGAAATTCCGAGTCCTGTGTACTATGACCACGCGCTCCGCACTGCGTGATCGCAACAAAATTAGTAAAGCCACCAAAACCCTCGAACTTCCCCTAGCAAATTTGACGTCGTTGTATAACATTTGAAGATGAGTCAGTCCAATAATCCGTCGGTCAAATGTGGTTATGTGGCCACATCTGAGGTAAATAACCCCAGTTACCTGTCATTCGGGACAGGTGGTAATAGGGGGTTTTCACAGGTGGTGCCAGGGAACAAACAGGAGACGAGGTCGAGTAATTGTATGTAAAAGAAAAGCTATTGGTAATGCACGGTTGTACTTTGATTGGTTGAGAAATTGTTGCCCTAACCCTAACCCCAACAGTATTAGGTCTATTAGGTGGGGCTACATAATCACATTTTACCAATTCGTCTTTCTAACTATCCGAGACAACCAAGGTGTATTGGTAACGCAGTCACCGACTCCTTTTCCTTCTCGGAGCCTCATCGGGTCAACCCCATATGATGTCGTCCAGATTTAAGGTGCCTCGGCCGCGCGAGTAGTCCTATGACTGCAGTCCGCCGTCTATCGAGGAGCTCTGTGCGGCGATAATGAGACTAAAACAAAACAAAGCAAACGGGTGCTAGCCAAAGCCGAAGCAGTGGCCATTCGACTGGCGAACCCAGCATTCTGTTGTCAGAAGACGCTGGCACAAGCAGTCTGTCTGCCCCGGCCGACTCCAGACGGTGATCGCACGCCGTCCCGACGCCCTGAGAGCAGTCACACGCACTAACAGCGCTTACAATCTAACCCGAACCCCTCTTCTTGCCCCCTCCCACCCCAACTCCACCGTCCTCAACACGCCGACTCCGTCATGCGGGCGGGGTGAGAACATGGAGTCCGATTAACCCTGCTCCTGAGACGCATTTATATCCTGTCGACAATTGGACTGATCATGTAAATGTACTAGCCTGATGATGAGTTACCGAAAACATATGTTCGCCAACTGACTCTCCAATCGTAATATGGGAATTTTCGCAGAACTAGAACAAAACAAAATATCTACCAAAGACTGTCTTTTGGTGGAAATTTACGAATGCTACTCAGGAGTATTAGTGACCGACTTTTGGCTCGGAAGGTCGCAAGCTAACGAGGTAGCTTGGTCTTTCTCTCCGGACCGAGAGTCAGGCTGTAATTGTTCCCCTTTAATGTGGCCTATATGGAACTCCTACTCCGATGATATCTGAACCGACCTCTTCCTATCTCTGTTAAGACCTGGTTCATCGTGCGCGGACTGGGCGTTTGTGACGTGCACAGACAGGGTGTTGACCTTAGTCAGCCACTGCGCCCGACCCCACCCTGTCTTGAAAAGGCTCAGAAGGCGAGGGGAGAGAGAGTGCAGCAGATGCAGCGTAAGTCCCCTGCCACTTTAAACTATTTCACGAGCAAGTCATCATCCCTGCGCCTGCCATGCTGCAGGACACACAGTGGACATCATCGCATGCGACGGCCGAACTGTTCCCAGTCGCACCCACAGTGTCCAACCACGGAGAAGCGAGCTCGGTTGCGGTCGGGAGTAAAGGTAGACGGACGCCTACCGATCGGTTACAGGGCCTGGCCGCCCCGTTGTACTTTGGGGCTTGACAGCTGGCGCATCGGTTGTCTATAGTGAGGAGTTGGACTGACCTCAATCTCCGACACTTCTGTTTTATATGCACCAGCAGGTTGCCCGAGTCTAGCCGACTTGGACGCAGTGGTTGATGGATGGAAGCGAATAGGCGAATCCTAGGTTCTTGTTGTAAAGAAGATGAAGACCCGATCTCTGAGATAGAAGATGTATTAGTCTGAGCTTTCGGTCTCGTACAGGAGGCCATCGTCAGAGACTGTGAGAATGCGACATCAAATGAGCAGTTTTTGTAGTCAAGCCATGAAGGGGGAGGGGAGTATCAGTGCAAAGGGCAGTATTTGCAATAAGCTGAGTCCCACGCCGTCTCACGGCGGCCATGGAGGAGAGCCGCCAACACTCTGGCACCCTCTACCATATATACAGAACGTGTCTGGGGCGATGGAACGTGTAGCTGGAGAACTCGGCGTGGGCATCGGTCACCGTCCGACAGCGACCATGCGCAACAAAATCATGCGAGTGAAGGATCGACTAGACGTGGAAGAACAATCGGGTGTCGTTTATCAGATCCCATGTCGGGACTGCCCTCGCCACTACACAGGACAGACCGGACGACGACTTAGCTCACGAATAACGGAGCATAAACGGACCGTCCGCAGAGGCGACCCGTCGTCTCAGGTCGCCATTCACAACCTGGAGGAAGGCCACGAATTCAACTTCGCGACCGCGCGGATAGTTGCGCGGGCCAGCAATAAGACAGGACGAGAACTGTTGGAGGCCTGGGTGTCTGACACCAACTCTATCAACAGACACCTCCCTGCTATCACGCACTCCGTTCCCGCGGCCCAGAGGCGAGACCCAATTTTCTGCCAAGGGTGCACACTGTCACGCCGCCGTGGGACTCAGCCTATCGCGAATACCACCCTCTGCACTCATACTCCCCCCGTCTCCCCACCCCCTTCATGGCTAAACTACAACAGCTCATTTGATGTCGCATTCTCACAGCCTCTGACGATGGCCTCCTGTACGAGATCGAAAGCTCAGACTAAAACACCTTCTGTTCCAGAGATCGTGTGTTCATCTTCTTTACAGCAATGGTTGATGTATGACATTTGTCAGATCGGTTCCCGGTCAAACCGGTAGTATCGCTGCAGGTCACGTGATCACCCTTTGTCATAGCCAAAAGCCCGCGCATTTTGCAGTTAGTTCTCATTGAAGACTGTTTCATCATTCATCACCCGTGGAGGTAGCGAGCAGTTACGAAAGGTTAACCGAAATTCTGGAATGCGTTTCCGACTCGAAAAGATTACTTAAGTAGGCGAGTAATATTAATTATCACGCAGCATGATCTCAAGATATTTCAGTTACTTCGGGATGCCGGCTTTTGAAAGAACTTCTTTCCGGCCGCCTGCAAAAACTACACTGTAGAAAAGACTACTTAGTTAGTATGAATTTTCTTAATTGATGTTCGATGCCCTTATAAATTTCATAGGAAACACGCATAAAAATATCCATTTTTTGCTCCTTTGGTAACAAACTACGTATTCTTCAAATGCTTTGCTCGGTGGAAGGGCATAATTCGGTTTTAAAAAATTTCTAATTGTGCGAATTTTTAAAACCGTGAAATGCCCGTTCGTAAAACATCGTGTCTCTGCATTTAGTAATGTTGCTTGCAAAGTTTGCAATATGGCTCGAATCCACTGCTAAATTTTATGAACCCCATGTTGTCTCTTCTTAGTAGCGCGTAGAGATGTATGATTGTCCGTACACGGAAAATATACAGCTTGTTGTTTGGAAACCTTGAATGTAAGTGTAACGGCAGGTTAGGTTCAAAATTATTCAGAATTGGAAAAGTTTTCAAAAACCGGATTATACTCTTCCCCCAAGTATAAAATTGGAAGAAGACGTAATTTCCCACCAAATGAGTGAAAGAATGAATATTTTCATGCATGTTTATAGGGGAATCGAACATAAACGAGGAAAATTCATACTAATTAAGTAGTCTTTTTACAGAGTGTAATTTTTGCAGGCGGCCGGGAAGAAGCTCGTTCAAAAGCCGGCTTCCCGGTGTAACTGAAATATCTTATGAGTATGCCGCACGTTAATTAATATTACAACTCTACTTAAGTGATCTTTTCGAGTCGAAAACGTATTTCTGGCAGGCTCCGTCTTCCTGACCACCGTTTAACACACATCAGCACATAATCATCCATTTCCCCGAACCCGCTCAGCGCCTACGCTCAAATAGTGCCGGAACTCATCGATTCCCTTCCTGGTAGGATCAAGTAGTTAAGAGGTCAAGCCAAGGCAAGCTGCTGATGATGTTGTTTTATTTCAGTGCTCGATGTTTTTACGACCACTTGGTGTATAATCTGTGAAATATGTCTATCAAATGGTAAATTCCAAAATTCGATCTCAAATAAAAGACAAAAAGGACATTGAAAGAACCTGGTTGACCGCTGATGAGCGGTGAGAGGTCTGTCAAGACGGAGGATCATTAAAAGAGAGAGAGAGAGAGAGAGAGAGAGAGAGAGAGAGAGAGCAAATGTCTTCATTCAACCAGAGTGATTGTTGGAGAATGCGTGAAACCTATCCGGCAGGAAACGCGCCTCATTGAATTCGTTTTGCTGATGCCGTACATTCCAGTTCAGACAGTGGGCCAGATCACAGAACCAGTCCGCTACCTGAGGAGAAAGAAAAACAGCGGTGCTGACACACTGCTAATGACGGTACTTAGGGACTGGTCTGGGGGTAAAGTTGAGAGCAGTTGATGGCTCCAGAACGATTAGATAGGGAGGCAGAGGGAGAGAGTACGATTGGTCCTTAGTGAAAACAAAACTTCCAAGAGGAACTCTCGATACACCACGGTTTAGCAGAGGCGAAAAATGCAGATGTCATTGATGTTTAAGCGGGCAGGAGACAAGAAAACCACCTTTCATCCAAGAACGCGCGATTGCAGACATGAAGCTTCACTCTCTCTCTCCCTCAGTCCTATAGCGGTCCAATGACAGGACGTTGAGAAGAGCGACAGCGGTTGACCAGACATAAAAAAACCTATCTAAGTGTGCCGCAGCACGCCTGGTCCTCCACGCACACTACTTCGCCGAGCTGCAAGACACTCCGACTAGCCGTGAACTGGCACCGACCGCCAGTCAGACTTGCCAGCATTTAAAAGTGAGTACATTTCATTAGGCACTCCGTCCACTCGCTACAAGCCCCGAAGAAACCGACGGATGAAGTACTAGTCGAGAATAGAGACGAGAATGCCAAAATCTGGACACAGTAAAACATTGAAATTCCCAGAACCGAGCTCTTCTCCCTACCTCAGATGTGTATTCTTACTCTAGTCAGGCAGAATAAACAATAAGTCGAAATTCAGAAGGCGTGATTTCCGTATGGATTGGATGATCATTAATACAACTGACAGCGGGGACCGAGAGATGACAAGAGCGAAAAAATCAGCATAAGGAAGGTTGGCTGAAAGAACCTCGCGTTGGTTTGGTTTTGATGAATTCCGAACCTAATCGGCCTCAACAATATCGCAGATAGTACTTCAACATGAATGTGGTTTTCTCCAACGGATTCAGTTACCTCGACCCACGCTCTGCTCCAGCGAGGTAGGATGAATCCAGTAGGCCTCCAAACTCCCTTCAGATCCTCACGAGTTGTCAAACCGGGTTTTAAAGCAACAACGCCGGATCAACGGAGGAGACAACGGATAGCGTCTACAAACCAAATCCGTCATTTTGCATGAATGCCCTGTGGCAACCGTGCAGCTAGTTTCCCTCAACTTTTCAATAGCTGATTCGAGACGAACACGGAGTGCTTCAGTTGGGGAATCGTTTCCAAGCAAAACTGGTCCAAAACCGTTGGTTTTTGACCGCCCGCTACGTGCAGAACCCACTTGTCATTACCGTACAGGTGGACTGGCTAGATGAATGTCCGGTGCAAGCGGACCTTTGTGGATCCGAGACACCTTCATCAGCAAAACCCGCACAAGTACTACTGATACGCACAACGATGGCGTCCCTACTTTGTCCGTTTAACAGTCAAGTGACTCGGAGGCATGTGAAACAGTTCACATTTTCAAAGCGACAATCACGAAAGGTACCTTATCCTGGATGCGTCAAACGATGAAGTGGCTTTATTGCAATGAGACACTGAACTGCATAGGTCAGCGTACTTTGAAGTAGTAGTCGGCAAACACGAGAATGATCAACTAGCGTCGTGATGCAAACTCGACATTGCCAAAATTGCGCAGAGTTCTTCCGAGGACTCACTTAATGGTGTGGATAAGTCGGATGGGCGGCAGGATGTAACACTATCGAGGGTCAGACAACTCCAACACAAAAACCTCCCCTCCTACACAAAAAACACGATCTGACGAGAATGACCATCAACTACTACTGCTACTACTACTACTACTATCAGAAATTCAATAGATTTCAAGACCAAACTAAAATCCGGCGCTGAACGGATTCGGCAGTTTGCACTCGAGGATTCAGTTGATTATAAAACCCGTAAACCAGTAAGGAGTGTGGAAAGAGCAGATCCCGTGTCTGGGGTCTTAAAGGCACACAAGAGGGGGGGGGGGAAGAAACTGTGTTATTTTGGCTGTGGCAGTGGCATTGGAGTCAGGGCGATCCGTCCAGACTCCGCTGCGGGAGGACAAGCCAATCTGGACACCACAAACACAGGCATCAACTTCACGAAAGCCAGGCTTAGCATCTGGTGGAACACGGGAGACGCGCACAAGTAAATGTTGCTCGGGAGAACGATCAAACCAATCTATTGACGAACGACCGCAGGTCACGATGCCGCAATCCCAGACTGCATGCCCAAGATTTGGACCCGATTCGGTTGATCAATAGTCAACGTCTTCGTCAGTGTACTATGGAGTAAGGTTATGTCAGCCGAAGTCGAGAATATCCACTCCAGCGTGAATGGCGTGCATCGACCCATCCTGATTACAGCATTGAAACACAAATGGCTGACGACAACTAATAAACCGGAAAAAGCCATGCTAGTGTTGCTGACTCCGTCAGCAAAACATCTAGCAGTTCTGATTCTCCTCTCTCGCTTTCGAGTGAATTATAGTCGTGAGATGAAATGCAAACGACTGGAAATGAGACCGGAGGACTTATTTGATTCATACGTCTTCTTGGTCCTCCCCTACTCTGCGTCTGTAGTTCGGCGCAATTCTGTTTCATCACATGTACGCACGCCAAAAAGTAAAAAGGAGGCGGAGGGATTAAGAAAGAGGGGCCCACTTTGTTTTCACTGCAGAAGCAGGGTACGGAATAATGTGAGGCAGTGATGAGGGCCCGATCGCCTTTGCGAAGGACATGTCGGTGACGCAGCCGTCCGTCATTGGAGAGAAAAACGACGTTGGCGCGAGCATCCGGGTTGATGGAGACCTCGACAGCTACGTCCATTGGAAGGACCAGGGGACGACAGTTGAGGCAGTGCGCGTTGATGGGTGTGATTAGGATGGCCGGCACTCCGGGATTAAGGATGGAGGCACCGGCTGACATGGAGTAGGCGGTACTGCCAGTTGGTGTGGAGATTATAAGACCTTGAGAACAGCGAAACAATAACATATGAGGTGCGGCAGAGAAAAACCCGATAAGATGGCAGTTGCTAGCCAGACACTATACGGTGACACTGTCGAAGTACGTACTTGTTACCAGTAGGTGTGCTTACCTTGTCTAGAAAACTTGTTATCAGTAGGTGTGCTCTTAATGAGTTAGGCAGGTCGCCCGTTTCGGTCAGGCTGTTGGGTTTGGTGAGGGTTAGGGTTAGGCGAAGGTTCAGTTTTAAGATTAGGGTTCGGGTTTTAGGGTCAGGTTTCAGTGCTAGGGTTAGGGTTTAGGTTCCCGTTAGGGTTAAGGTAAGGTTTAGGGTCAAGGTTAGGATTATGGATAAGTTTTGGGTTAGCATTAAGTTTTAGGATTTTGACTGCGTTTCGGTTTTGAGGCTTGGGGTTAAGCTTTACGGTTGCGGTCAGTGTTGCATTTTAGGGTTAAGCGTAGGGTTTAATTTTCTGCCATTATTCCACCTACTTAAAACTACCCAGCACTTTCCCTGGCAACTTTACTTTCACCCAGAAACTCCAGAATTCCTCTACCTGCCCTTCCATTTACCCCACCCATATAACCCCCTTTCCCACCATTCCCGTACGACAGGGACCTGGCTGTCCGTCTCCCCATTCCTGGCTACCAACTGCAATCCAACCAAAAACCCACACATCGAAGAAGATGGTACTGTAGGCTACCGGTGGTTCATCCATCTTCAGACTAAGTCTACCAGTTAATGAGGGCGCTGTGGTGGCTTGCATGTGGGTTGGTTTATGGTGAAGAAGACTTGTGCAACGTGTGATTGCACGAAGCTAAATGGCCCCTCTCCGTGCGCCATACACGTGCTGACCTCAAATTCCACATGAACCCCTGTGGTCCACTTGGTTGAGAGCGGCCACCGGGTAGAGGTCAGCCACCAGTGCCTGTGAGG
>CACRXP010000450.1:111775-143025 GCA_902702965.1 Spirometra erinaceieuropaei | reverse complement strand
GGAGGAGGAGGATGGACTTGGCACCGACACAACATGTACGACTCAAATGGCGGCAAACCGACCACACGTTAGTGCTTTTTGACAATAGCGGGCGCAGAAAATAAGACTTACTTCATAAGGGTCGCTGAACAGACTGACTAATCGTATGAAGGAATTGTCTGACTCGTAAATCGTAGACGATATGGGCCGCAAGATTCTTCCATCCTCTTGCTCTCCCATATGCAGAAAGGCGGATGGCAGCCTACTCTAGTCTGTGTATTCTTCCCCCACGCGAATTTCATAACCAGAGAAATAATTAAAACGATAAGTCGGCAGTGGAGAAGAGGCAGTTGACACCCAAACAGACAGGATGGGCGAGTCCATGCTTACGCAAGTGAATTACCTATGCGCACAAGAGAAAGACTTGCCCTCCACCGCCCCACTCCATTAGAAGACAGGAAACACAGACGTTTATAGCACAAAGTTGCATCAAATTCTGACGGTAATGAGGATAAACATGTTCTTTAATGCGTTCCCACAGTCCACTCGCTATTTAAAATTTGCAGAGGTTACATACGCAGCGCATAAATCAAATGCTAAGGGAGTGTACAAGAGGTGCGATTGGATTGCAACGCAGAGAGAGAGAGAGAGAGATAGCTCCACTTCGTCGGCTTAAAGCATAACCACCACTGGTTCATCCCGACCTACCCTTCAAAAGGAAATTATGCTCCCCCAGACAATCATCAAATGCAACCGCGAATCATCGCACCACCAGAAATTGGCAATTAGCACCTCGCCATACACCCATCCAGAATGAGGAAGGGGTGTCCAGTCTGGAGGTACACCGTGTACGGGTGACAGGTCGCCCCATGTGTCTTGTGCAGGCGGTGGTGGTTGCCTCGCGCGGCCCTTAACTGGCACCCAACTCTCATCCGTGGCTCTCCGAAGTTTGGTTTTGTCTAGCGGTCACACTCCGGCAACAACCTCCATCCGGTAATTCTTAACCCTGTTTCCTGTTTCATTCTCCCCCCCCCCTCCACCATCATCAAAGAAGTACTGCGGAGAAGGGGACGTGCAATCTCGCAGGCGGCCCAAGGTAACTCAGGTCGACCTTCATTAAACAAATTCGTGGCTCATTGTGGACGTCAACGGCTGCATGAGATGTCTAAACGGCCCTAATCAGGAATATTTCTGCCTACGCCCTCCTAAATGAAGGGGCTGGAAAGGGTGCCTACAGTCGAACCCCGACCATTCGCGGTTTAGTATTCGCGAATTCCTTTTTTAGCAGATTAATTTTCGAATGGATAAGAGAAACAATTGTAGATGTTTTCATGGCCATATATATTTCAAGGGCAATGTAATATTATGATATATAATACACATATTATAATATAGATGAGATGGTACCGACAAAGACAAGGGAGACCGGAATGGCCATTTCTGGCTTTTTAGCCGTCATCAGCCAGTCATACCCAACCCCAAGTGTGGATCACTTGACTGGCTGATGACGGCTAATAAGCCAGAAATGGCCATTCCGGTCTCCCTTGTCTTTGTCGGTAGCATCTCATCTATATCTACTACAAGTCGCTGTGCGACGGCCTGCGAGGGTTTAAGTATGAGCCCCAAGGCACAACGGAACGAGCATGTTCCGCAACCTGATCGGTGAGCGCCCACTATCATAATTAATATTCCCGATCACAACCGACAGGACAACGGGCCCGTGGCTCAATGGTAGTACAAGACAAGTACAAGACAAGTACAAGACACCTGAGGAAGCACCAAATACAAGTGGCTCACAAACCGACTACCACGCTACGCAATCAGCTTGTACACCCTAAGGATAGGGTTGGCTATTTGGATAAGAAAGAAGTAGTCTATAAGATTCCATGTGGCACTTGTAATGCAGTGTATTGTGGTCAAACCGGAAAATCCGCCTCTACACGCCTACATGAACACCAATTGGCAGTGAAGAGGCGGGACCACTTATCCCAAGTCGCCATGCATACTCTTGAAACTGGGCACAAATTCGCTTGGGATAAAACACGCATTGTCGGTTCCTGCCCATATAAGAAAGGCCGAGAATTCCTAGAGGCCATTCACTCTGATGATTCATGCATCAATCGACGCATCGACCTTGATACCATGTACACAAGTCTCAAAGAAAAATGGAAAAGGTAATAGCCAATCACGACGTGACATCAGCCCACAGCATTAGCCCATCCTCAGTCATGACAGAGCAATATCGATTTTTTCGGTATTGTTTAAATTTTGACTGTTTCTTCACACTTATTACACGTCTGAAGACGAGCTGGGGAACCAGACTCGAAAATTTACGAAATAAAGTTTGTTCATTTTCCCAAAGGACTCATTCTTCTTCGAATTATGTTTCTTGGGATGCCCATCTTCCAGTACATATATATATATATATATATATATATATATATATCTGTGAGGAACAGGCGGCCTCGTGAAGTGTAATTGTATTGGCCTGGTGTTACAAATCAAACAAGTTTTAATCGTTGGAGGTGATTGTGGTACCGCGCCTCACGATACTTATAGGTAGTGACGATCTTGTTACAACGGGTTTACCTCTCGTCGGGGGCCGGCGTTTGGACGCTAGGCGTTATCGCATGTGTTCGCATGGCTCATAGTTGTCGTTCTAGGCCGGCAAACCTCTTTACGATCCCGCGACTGACCGTGTTCTCATCTACCGGATCAGTGGCAGTGACGATAGAACTTTCGTTGGGTCCGTTTACGATACCGCGACCGTCCGTTTTCTCACCTTCCGGATTAGTGGATGAAGCGGTTGCAGTGACGATCGCCCCTTCGTCGAATCCGGGTTGTAATATGATTGCGTGTGTATCCCCCATGTATTCGGCCGTATTTGGGTTCCTGTCTACTCGTAGTCCGCGTTTGCTCTGTTGTTCACTGGCCTGCGCATGGAGGGCCTGGTGGGTTTCGGGAAGTGCTACATAGTGGTTGATGGAGTTCGCGCCAGTGTGCCAGGCCTCGATTCTCTCCCTGATTACGCGGTCATTTCCTCGGTCCAGGATTTCGGCATTCTGGAAGACGAACGTGTGTACAGAGTCTGCACAGTGTTTTACCATCAGAGACAACGGGTTCATCCTCCTTACTGCCCTTATGTATTTTCCAGCACGGGTCTGCAGTCGCTTCCCGGTCTCTGCAATATAGTTCATTTCGCAGGAGCTGCATTGGATCTAATAGATGACTTTTGCTGTTTTACCGCGTAGCAGGGGAGTTTTAGGTCTCATAACCAGATTTTGAATTGTTACCTCTGGCCAGTAGGCAATGCCTGTCCCCAATGGTCTTGGGAGACGGGAGACTGCCGCAGCGACTCCGTCAATATAAGGAAACGCTCATCAGATTTTTGGCTGTTCTGTCACCGGGCTTCGGCTTGGCCCAGGCAATGCGTTGTTTTGATGGCCGTGCACCCGACTACCGACATGGCAGAAAAACATTGAGGAATGAAATTCTTACACGTTGTGGATGGCCATAAACGATAATGGGACTGCTCCTCGAACTGCCCCCTCACGTTCATGCAGTCTAGTCTTGAATTTCCGTCCGTTCTGACCCGTATGATTACAGAAATAGTCACTGCAAGGAATACGGCAGATGAGTGCTTTCCCGGGCTTAGTCAGTCCTTTATACACTAGATGTGGCTGCGCGGATAAGTATTTGTCCACATACCCGTGAGTAAAACTAGCGTCAATGGTCAAAATAGGTAAAATGGAAACATTATCCACCTGTTGAAATAAGGCTTTTAAAAATGTCGGTTTAGTGGACAGGGACCGACATGCGAATCTACACAAATGTATATTGAACGTCCAGCCAAGTGAATCGAAGATTGTTAGCTCAAATGGCTTTGAGGGTTAGGTATTCTGCGCACTCATGCGATACATAGGAAACGAGAAAATTCTGTGCAGGACGTACTCGGAAACGTGGCTCGTACATCAACTTCGTTACGACTTAAAATAACAGTTTCCTGTGTGATAAACTAATATCGGCCCAAATGTAAAACATCGCAGAAGAAAAATAACATTAATAAACATAGCCAATTAACCTGGAATATGGAGGTCACATGGAGAAGCGTACCATCCCCGCCTAGACAGATGACTAGATCCGTCAGGCAAGGGTGGTTGGCAAGTTTGCAGTCGAAAACCACGAGCGTGCTATTAGGATTTGTCCACTCAAGATCTGACTTCCACCAGTCGCCGTGGATCCGCTCCAAGTCCGAATCCCCTGGATGCCGTGGCGGTGGCCTTGCGGTAGCTGCCGATGAGTTTGTGTTGGTCCCAGGGTGTTCGGCCACTAGGCGACTGTTCAGGTGAGTGGAAACAATGCGTTCAAAGTCCTCATCCTTTTGTAGTTCCATCAAACTGAACTCTTCCAGCATAACGCAGGCATCATAATACTGTGAGGGAGAGGGTGAAATTGATAAGAATAACCCACACGTACGCACTTGCGAAAATGTTTTCATTTCTAATTGACTGAAACCTAAACGTCAAGCTTTCGTGTATCAGAAAGTACGAAAGTATCCGGTTGCTTTTAGTGAGGATGCTCACTACAATCGAGTTTACACAAACTTGTCACTGGACCACAAACATTTGTAATTCCTGGCTACTAGTTAAGTTAACGCCGTCTCTGTTGTTTTTAACTTTCATTATTCAGACGGCCATGTTAGCGTTTTGTGGAACAGTCCGATGTACTCCCAGATATTTACCATTCCTATTTACTTGTCCACCCTCCAAGGCCTTTTTAAAGCCTGGCTCGCTGACTAAGAGCGAATGTAGCAAAAACATGCTTACGTGTCATGAAATGGATGACGATGACGATAGCTGGTCAATGGGGCTAGAATTGCAGCATAACATGTGATGACAGAAATTCTCCAAGACTTAATCATATAAAACGAAGACTGCGACTACATTCTCAAGGAAGGCTGTATGCCTAGAGAAATATGCAGCACTTAGTAGGACTAAATAAACCACTGGGTAGAACGCCGATATTGGTTTGAAAAAATTTCCATGCAAAAATAACGAAAGACGTATCATGAGACAACTACAGAAATGAATTTATCTTAGTGTATGAGAAATATAGTGTGGTGGGTCAACTGCACGTGAAGAGAATAGGTTAGAATTCGAGCAGTTATTCCAATCTGTCGTTAAAGGAGATATGGGACGCGAATATCCACGTTTCAGAACTCCAGAAGCAAGTTATAAAATTCCACCAAACTGAAAGGGGAATCAAAAGAATAAAACAAACTTTTCTTCTAGTATAACATGCAATTAACATCATTTTCATGGGCAATCGGGTGGCACTAATATTTTTCGAAGTTCGGTGCATGGTGTGTCCTGAATGAACAGCTTAATCAATTTGCGTGACTCCTTGCGTTTGTTAATAGTGAAAGCTCGAGAAAGCACTTCGAGCAGGAACTACGATAAAGTTTGCGCATAACTATGCACAAATTACTTAAGTAACTCAATTAAAGGTAGGGTCTATTATGCTACACTCGTTTCCGATCGGAAACGAAGTAATTCGGCATTTCGTGACAAAAAATTTTAAATGAAAGTAGAGAAGCAACCATAGCGACTTACTCTCAAAAGATAATAGACCATGGCCTTTAAGCCAGCAAATACAGCAGGATCATCACGCTTGTGAATTATAAGTATATTCCTTGGATAAGAAGTCCACGACAGTTGTAAAATAGAATCCACTTTTTGAAGGCTACTAAAATATATTAAATCTGCACAGAATACCTAAATGAGTCGTGCGAATTAATCATGGTGGTCATCGTCTAGAGGATAAATAGTAGGGGATTGGTGCGACAATCACCGATCCCCGAAACGCGTGCCACACTCAGAACCAAATCAGTGGGCCGCAGCCGCAAGATAGATGAGAAGTAGTCGTTTTTGAAGTAATAAAACAAGCGGAGAAATATCATTCGGCAATGAAAAACAACATAAAACAACATAAAATAACGGCCGCAGGCGTTAAAGGCGACACATAAACAATGAAAAAAGGCCTTCGACATAATGATCTAATTTTGGAAACACTGAAAAGAGCCATCCAGTTTCACATTACACACTGTAATCGCAAGAAAAAGTGAAAGGAATCACCTGTAAAATGGCACATGTAAAAGTTATTCTTAATTGCTATGAACGGAAAACCGAGGGTCTTGAAAAAAAATTATTATTATAATTTATCCAGAGGAATAGCCCTTGCACGCGTATAATTCTTCCGTTCAGTATTCGGAACCCCCACCCCCTCCATTCTTCTCTTTTAGATGGTGAAATGTCCCGCTGAAAAAAACCGATGGATGAACATTTCTGATTGCAGATTTTCTACTCAACAGTAGCTGGGCTTGTTCCCCATCCTGGAAGACAATTTTTAACGGTCAAGTGTGGTCTTGTTCATGTTTTGAATCTTTTATTGGGCCCATCCTGTATGCCTTTAATAGGGTGACTTTCTCGTCTACCTTTATAAGTAATCTGAGATATTATTGGAATATTTCTATGCCATGTTTTATTCTGTCCTTTGGAGTGTCGGAAACAGACTCAGGCATGCCCTTTATGACAATGCATTCGCTGCGATCAACTAGAGTGCCTTGTGTTTTAATCATACTTTCAGGAACTTTATCACGGATATCTTGAATCCGCCATTTTCCGATTTTGAAAGGTTTGGCCCTGCAGGATTAACACATGACTGCCTGTTTACTACGATCTCTTGATCATTTGGTATTTTCAACGGCACGATCATTGTTTGCGCTCTAGTCAACTCCTACTACCTTATCTGATTCGCTGTGCCTTTTCGAGATGCTCTGAGAGATATTTTTTTCGTTGAGATACCCAATGGCCATCCCTTCCTCGCACAAGACATTGATTTTCATGCATATTGAGCTCTTGAGACCTACTGTTTTCTTTCTCCTATGTCGACACACTTAAGGAAGCCGTGCTTGTGTATGTTCGTTCCCCCTCCTGAAATGTGAATGTCGTCGATGCCTCCTCTTGGGTTGAATACCGAGGGAGATTACTCAGCTTCTTCATCTCCATTTTAAGGCCCATTTATCTTCTTTCCCATCTCCACAGATTTTTGAAGGAATCCGAAATATGTCGTACAGGCTTCTTCGTCGTATTTTACATCCATACGGCTTATTAAACTCCTTACTCGTTTGGCGCGAGATGACTTCACAGCGATATATGTAGAGTTATGGTCATTTGTACTACGACTAATGCTTACTCCTTTATTTATTTCGGTCTGCTTGCTGTGCGCCGGTGGTCTAGTGGTGACCCTCGTTTTTTCATTTTCATTTTGCTTAACGGACTTCTAATCTCAAAAACTATGTATTGCACTTTGTACAGATTTTGCCTACCTCGTCTAAAATTCGCATGTGAATTTATTTTTACTTGCTTTGATGGGACCCCGACGGGTCTTTAATAAAAATAATTGAATTGAATTGAACGCGCTTGTCATCCCGCGGCCGCGCATAAGTTCAAATCCTATTGGTGGCGAGTTTTTTTGCGCATTGTCCTGAAGGTGTTTTTTTAACTCTCATTATCAATTCCAAGATATGGGACGAAGTATTTAAAGCTATAGGAGGAGTTATTTAAAGAGGCCAACGATATGAAGCAAATAGCAAACGACTCCGCTGTTCTTTTTCCCTCGGTACTCTTCGCAGGCCTAATAGTAATGACTTGCGAATCGATACTCGCTGCTCGCGTCCTTTGCGCGAATGGCCTCCGACTGGTGGGCTGCAGCCGTAACAGCAAGTTTCCCACGGCCGCGCACGAGAAAGCGTGCAAGCGATTTTTATCGATATGATGGCGTGCCTGATTTCGAACGATCGCACCTGGGCGTCACTTCTTGACTTGCAACGCTACTGAGCGCACGCATTGCTGTCCTGTGCTACACCGCTTCTGTTAACCCATAATATTGAATTCCAACGTTTTCTATTCTATTATATTCAGGCCAATATCTCGGAGAAGTCAGCATAGGCGTGTCAAGGGAGAGTTTAGAACTCTTATACGTGAAATTGTCGACGAATTGAGGGAGAAGTACCTGTCAAAGTCGTCCTCTTTGTCGATGTGTTTGTCCACCTACACTCAGTCAATGGACACCTCAAGGTCCTTTTCGGAGGACACATCGACCTTAATAATTGCACAGCAACAAAGGTATTTCGAGGAGCATCCGATGGCCTTCTAAAATGGAGTAAATGTAACCGTACGCGACCTACTGCGAACCTGGACAGTTCGTTCCCGAATACCTCATCACCACCGGACAAATCTGCTGAAGATTTCGAGGCAGATGAAGCCAGCTGACGCGTCGGACGCTCGAACACTTCTCGGCGGAGTAGGCAATCTGCCACCGGTAACGACATTGAACGGCAGCGAGTGCGTTCACTTAGGACTTGTATATCAGTTGATTGAGCAGTTACGTGCCTTTCCCTGCAGGTGGTAGCTGATGAGATAGTAGCGTAGTTAGCCATCGACGGTCTTCCTATTCATTAGAAGACCACGACAGAATTTTGGCCAATTTTAGGCAGAATTATGCAGCCCTTTGCTAGCCATATTTTTGTAGTTGGAATTTATTATGGGCAGGGAAGGCCGCCCGATGTTTGGTCATCTTGAAAACCGCTAGCATACGAATTAGTAACGTTTGATAGTTCTGGCCTGCCTGTCGACATCAACGACACGCATAGATGATGGATCTAGTTGTTAGATAGTTTCATCCACCTAACCCGTATAGTGCCTAATTTTTTTACATATTCCCGTTGCGGATTCGCATAATCCAAATGGCGACGCGGGGCTGTCAACGCGGCCATAATTTCAATTTTTGTACATTATAATAGTTTCACATATCTGATAAAGTTTTTTCATTTGACATAACGGCTTCATTTCATGCACTGCTAAAAATGTTATCAGCTATAAGTATGCGGATCGGTAGGGGGGAACCTAGATGGAAGTCTGGGGGGTTGCCTATAACGGATACAAGTAGACTGACGTTTGCTTGAAAATTTTGACTAACGAAACCTCGGAGTTGATTCACCCTCAGTTCGCTTGACAAGCGCGTATTCGATTCGCGTCCGGACGATCGAAACAAAGGGTATGAGTCGCTTCCGATAAAGATCATATTCATAACTCATTGTTATTAGGGAAAGAAGTGATTCCAAGGAGAATGGTTGTCCCAAAGAAAGTCCTGTCGCAGTTCCGTGTGGATCGCTCAAGGAATTGCTGATTGCGCTTCAATGCCTTAATCCAAATGGGCCGCAGAGCGGGCAGTAGATAGAAATCTCTAAAAATGAAAATCTCTCTGAGGTCGAAATTTGTAAACCGAATGTGAAGGGTTAACGAACATATATCCTCCGACGTACCTACTTCATTTTTACTTGTCTGGAAAATAACTTCGCAAAAAACAAATGCTCTCGAAAGTGTTCCACGCGATTTAAGACAACAGATTTTTGCTTGAAAGACTTGCTTTTTTCACCAGAGTATCGGCTCTATGAGTCACGGGAAGAATCGGGAGGCAGCGACATTTAAAGTGTCTTCAAGACGACATTCGTTTTTCTTCATGGATCTGTAACATTCTATGCATAGACAGGGTTGAGTTGATAACAGTGCAGATCATGAAAGGCGTACCTAAGTGTCCGGTTCCGAGAGCTTTACTGCTATTGTTCCATCCTAATTAGTGGATAACAGGAGTGGACTCAGGAGAGTTTTCGATGCTTACAACAACGATAAATACATAGGAGGAGCACTAAAAAATAAAGACAAACTACGAGGACTAGTTTTTTGCCCCTTAGAACTATTGAATAATGAAACAAACTTTATAATTCGGAAACTTTGATTCTCTCTCGCTCTCTCACCCAACGTCGGCTCCCCCTCTGCCCTTCCCTGCTGTTACCCACAGCGCTGCATCCCAACCGGCTGTTTAGCTAGTATCTCAGGGTCGTCTATCCATCCAGACAGGTCACCTATCCGCTGTTCCTCGTTGCTCGTGTACATTAGAACTTGTTTTATACATTCTTCATATCAGTTGTTCCATTACACTATATCCATACTCGATGTACTCTCTTTTTCTGCGTGTGAACGAGTTTAGAGAGATGTTAACAGTTCTGTTCAGATCTACCTCCGCCAGGATCTCTTCTCGGCGTTTCCTTACTCTGGTGTGTGCTACTCTTGACGTTCTCGGCCGCTACACCATTACACCGAGGTGGGGGTAATATTTATCCTACTGAGCACTCAGGTGGATTCTGTCGATTTAAATTTCAGAACTCTTCACTAATTTATCTCAAAACAAATAAACAAACGTTATCAGTTGTTAATTTGATTTTATAATAATGATCACTAATGGATTAAAGACTTGCCTATCGGCATTGTCAAAGGTTATGAAAGAACAAAAGGAAATCAGGATGAGAAAACTCAGAAAAATACACTACGGATAATTTGTCAAGTGGGTGTAAACTGCGTATGGTCTGTAAGTTTTTTAAGGAGAAGAATATCACGCATAAGAAGAAAATGTGCGCGTGGAATATGACCGCCTGCTGATGAGAATTTTTGAGCGTTTAAAACGCTCCTTTTCAAGAAAGAATCCCTAAACCGGAAGAGTCTACTTTCACTGCCAAACCGCCGCAGATGCTGTCATCATACTTCTCGGCTGACCGCTCAAACAGCTGTCAATGTGGTGACACACGGGAACCCTCCGCCATCCTTAACAATTTGCTTATGGTCGACATTAGGGAGGCTTTAAAGGCCGCAAGGACTCGCCGTGGGAAATTGTGAGGGGATTTGTCAATTTATTAAAATAATACTTTTATTTAATGCCAGTTTACAGGCATTGCCAGGGAAGCGTTAAACACAAATCCGGCCAGCAGTGAAAAAAACTCCTATGGAAAAAGAATAAAAATATAGTCGATGGGGATTTTTATGGTTTGGAGAGTTCAGGAGAAAAAAACTGCTGGCGGTAAACTTTCAACCGTCAAGAAGGGAGGAGTTGTACGATATCGGATAATATCAGTCGCCAATTCCTTTAATGAAGTTGGAGCTAGTCCATACAGAAGCGCTGAAGAACAGCTGTCGCTCTTGACCAAAGAAATTTTCTGTTAGAATTCAGTAAGTGTTTCCATCTGAATAAACAAAGCATAGTAGGTCTACTCTTTAAGTCTTGAAGCATCCTTTTCGATTTAAAGGAGTTTAATGCATACATAGGTATCAAGCAAAAATAGTGAATTTGCACGCCCTGAGTTAAGTTGCTAACTTAAACCCAATTTGAATACCGATAATGCCAGCGTCAACCTGAATTCAATTCAATTATTTTTCTGAGGGAAATAATAGTTTGGAGAGAAAAACAGAAGTTTGCGGGTAGAGAAGAGGTCGGCGGGATTACCATGGAGGAATTGCAAGTGCAACACGGTCGACTTACTGGAGTAGAAGTGTCAATGCATGAAGGATTCTGGCTAGATTTCATACAAAATAGGAGACAAGGATCCGCTTAGAGTCTTCAAACCCATAAAATTTTAGCGTTCGTCAATTGACATCACTCCGTATGAGAATTACTGGGTCCATTTCGAGAAGAGACGTTAGGTGAAAATTTTCTGATTGTTTTCGATTTAACTATGGTTAAAAACATTCATTAAGCCAAAGAAAGAACTGCATTATTTGGGGATGGGAAGAACAAACGCGTGACAAAGTCTTAACTTCATTTTCGGAGGAATCAATTATGCGAGGCGAAAGCACATATCAGCGTAGTCTTTGCGGAAACTCGCTCTGCACTAAGTGATAAAGCCAGCTTATTCTTTTAACTAAGACCCATGTACCTTATGGTGGACCATTTTACAAGTGGGTTATTTGTCAATACTATGGGATCAGAAAACTTGGTGAGACCAGAGCATACGAAATCACACCTGAACGAGGAAAATTTGACCTGCCAAGTAAAGCTTTATTCCTACCGGCAAAGTAGGTTGAGGTTAATTTTTCGAACATAATCCTCTGCGTTGTCCTAGGAAAAAACGCATTTATGGTCAATAGTATAATTAAATGCTTGCAAATGTTTGACTCCCAACAAACTATTGTCAATTTAAGTTAGGAAGAGTAGCGGACCTAAAAGCATGCCCTATGGTTTGCCGCTTGTGATCTAATGAGGCGCTGAGTAGCAGTTACTAGTCATGACCTCCCGATAGCCGTTGGAAAAGTAGAATCCTTTGAGGTCTAGCAGAGGAGAGCGGATGCGTGGACTTCCTGTTTATGCGGCACCTTATCGAAAGCTTTATGAAGACTGGCATCGCTCATTGCGATGTAAAACGACAAGGTTAAGAAAGATTAAGTAACAAGTTTCGCAAGATCTTTCGGATAAAAAGCCATCTTGGGTAGAGCTCAGATGTCGATTGGTTAGACGACAATTAACAATTTTATGGAGGATTGACATTTCAAGAAGTGTTGTTAAAGACCGAGTTTTTTAAACGCTTTGATAAATATTGAGGTTGGATCGAGATGCAGGCTTTAAAATTGAAAGGTAGTAGGTATCTACCATGTTTACGAAAAGAATCCGCCGGAAAGATAGGTCGGAAGTATGTATGTATGAATTTGAAGGGTTAGAGGCAGAGCCCTTGATGGCCGTATTTATTTACAATGTTTTCTCAAAGTAACTGACTTAATAATTATGATAATTTTTGATTAAAGACCCGTCGTGGTCTCATCAAAGCAAGCAAAAGTAAATTCACATGTAAATTTCAGACGAGGTAGGCAGAATCTGTATAAAATGCAATTCATAGTTTCTGAATTTGTAGTCCATTGAGAAAAATGACTGGCGAGATGTGAAAAAACTCCACTAAAAACTCTAAAAATGATTGGATTAATTTAACAGAAAAAAAACCCCTCGATAAATAATAAAACAAAAAAATGCGGACAGTACTGGCCTGTATGTGGCGGTATATTACGGATTATAATCGGACACCGTCGGGGCAGAAATAAATGCCAACCTTGATTATAATCAGACATCGTCAGGGCAGAAATAAATGTCAGTCTTGAGAGGTACGCATACGGGTCGGACAAGACTGGTCTGCATGTGGTATTGTATGCGGGCTTCAGAACCGACATCAGGGTGGTATTGATACGCCGGATGAGACTATTCGCGTCAAAGAGGTCAGACGAGAGGAACCCCGACGCGGTCGGCCACAGTGCGCTTCGAGCCCAGCCGAGGAGTGCGGAAGGGAGGTACGACCAAACTACTAGTAAACGGCGAATACTTAGGGTTCCGCCGTGAGCGTCGACAGACCGCATGAGGTAGGAATGCGGGAGATGACATCAAGAACCGCGAAAAGCGTCGCTAATGGGAAGAAGTGATAGCAGTGGGTTTAGCAACCAATTCAAAACAGGGGTTTCTAATGAAATAATTGAGGGCAACCACTTGATCTCCCACTAAATTCCAGGATGACCCTTCTCGAAATCAAGAGCCTGAGTGTTCGGGAGTGAGACCGTTAACAGTGTCTTTATGCTTTGCGGTGTAATGTGTTTGCTTAATTTCGACTTAAATACCAGTAACTTAGGCAATGAACTAATTTCTGACTGAAGATTATTCCACAGGAAGTCACATTTGAAAGCAAAGAAGAGGGAGCGCTCTCATGTAGTGCAAAGAGGCGGCGGAATCACCACGGAGGAATTGCGCGTGGCATAAGACCGATCTCTCGGAGTGAGAGTGTCAATGAGCGGAAGACTGGAGCTAGAGTTGATGCGAAAAAGGAAGCAAAGGCCAGATTCGTGTCTTCTAACCCACAAAAATTTAATGTTCTCCAGCTGACATCTCTGAGTATAAGATATACCGGACGAAGCTTGAGAGAACAGTTTCGGGCGAAAACCCTCTGAATATTTTCTATCTTATAGCGGTCACTAGCGTTCATTAAACCAAAGAAAGGACAGCAGTATTTGAGGATTGGAAGAACAAACATTTTATAAAGTCTTAACTTCATTTCCGGAAGGAAAAAATTATGCGATATGAACCCATATATCTGCGCGGCTTTGGCAGAGATTCTATCGGCATGAGGTAATGAAGCAAGCTTAGTTGTATAACTTAGACCTAGGTCCTTCATAGTGAGCATCCTGAGAGTGGGTGATTTTGACAAATTATGGGACCAGGGAGTTTGGAGGGACCAAAAGACATGAAGCTACACTTGGATGATGAAAACTCCATCTGTCATGTTGAACTCCATCTGTTTAAGCGTAGTAACTCGGCATTTATTTTTCAACACAAACGTTTGCGGTGTCCTTAGAGTATGAGTAAACACACTTGACGTCATCAGCATAAATAAGATTTGCAAATTTCCGACTTCAGTCGAAATGTCATTGCTGTAAAGAAGGAAGAGTAGCGGACTCAGAACCGTACCTTGAAGTACGCCACTCGTGATCGTGTGAGGTGTCGAGTAGCTATTACCAACAATGACTTTCTAACATTGGTTGGACAGAAAGGACCGGTTGAATTCGAGTAGAGGCGGCCGGATGCTGAGAGCTTCCAATTTTACCAAAAGACGTCTATGGGGTACCTTGTCAAACGCTATGCTAAGATCAAAGTAGATAACTACCACTGACTGCCGCTCATTACGAAGAGAAGTGATTAGATTAAGAAATGCCAAGTGGCAATTTTCGTAGGATCGTTCAGGAAAAAATCTATGCGGACTAGGCCTCAGAAGCCGATTATCTAGACAGAAGCCAAGAATTTCATTGAAAATAATCCTTTTAAGAAGCTTTGCTAGAGACGACCTTTTGTGCACGCCCCGATAGTTATTAGCATCTGATCGAGATCCAGACTTGAAGACGAAATGAAAATTGACGTTTTCTATGTTTAA
The DNA here is from genome assembly GCA_902702965.1 of Spirometra erinaceieuropaei. Taxonomy (NCBI): domain Eukaryota; kingdom Metazoa; phylum Platyhelminthes; class Cestoda; order Diphyllobothriidea; family Diphyllobothriidae; genus Spirometra; species Spirometra erinaceieuropaei. The sequence continues at coordinate 128,198 of CACRXP010000450.1, read as the reverse complement.
GGGAAGAATCATTTTGAAATATAAACCGAGAATAAATGACTAAGCAATATGGGAAGGTCGAACGCTTGTTTAATAATCGAATTCGGAATCCCGTCCGTTCCTGAGCACTGTGAGTATTTCAAACGGCTTATGTGTTTCTTAATGAGATCTGAGGAGACATCAATTGTACTAAGTGTCCTATCTGAAAGTGATCGAAAGAAAGGGACCGGATCGGACTCGGTAGCAAGGTGTTGCGAAAAAAAACACTAAACAACTCCGCCTTATCAGTGCCAGCGACGAGGAAGACTTTGTTATCATTTAGCAGGGGTGGAAGTTCGCACTTAGAGGAGGACCGATGACTGAAGATGTTAGCGACGAATTCTCCAGGGTTCAAATCACTAAGGGCAAGTGATTCTCTTAGCCTGTCGAGTGTTTGATGCATCCTTGAGGCCATCTCAAAAATCTCCGTGATTCTACGATGAACCGATAAGGAACTAGTGGATGGGCCACGCGACTGCCGTCTCAACTTTTTAGTCTGTTGTGAAGAAAATGAGGAACAAGGGAATCTTAAGAATTAGGCTTAAGATATCTTCGCTGCACAAACCTGTGGATGTCCTTGGAAACATTGGACATGACATCACGAAGAATGGTTGCATCGCTAGGGGAGAGGAAGACACACCAATCCAAAGATCTAATATAGTTATTTATTAAGTCGTTATCTGCGCAATCGTAGTTTATGTAAGTTCGAACGGTTCTGGTCTTTTTTGAAAAGGCAAGCGGTAAACAACAATAAATTAAAACGTGGTCACTGTCAAAGAGGTCCTTTTTGAAAGCAACAAAAAGAGCAGCAATGTCATTGGTAAAGATTAGATCTAAAATATGATTATCTACTGTTGGAGAGCGCACCAGTTGGTACCAGTTAGAAAAATTGAAAATATCTTGAAAGGGCTGGAATCTAGATGGACAGCTATTGCAAACCCAGTCTATTTCAGGAAGGTTAAAATCCCCGTGATTATTTTAACAGCGAAAGCAGCTTCCGAAATTAATTTAAAGATTTCACAGAGTTGAGAATCATCACTGGCTAAAGAATTTGGGGGATTGTAGATACAGCCAATAATTGCCTTTCTTTGCGGCGAGAGAATAACAGATGCAAAGCAGAAGCTTCCCGTGTATGGGGAAACATCCAAGTAATAGGGAGAGTGCTTTAGGTAGGATTTAGGATAAAGAAGACAATCGCCCCCACACCCAGTCATGCGGTCTTGACGGTAAATATCAAAGTCATCTATGAGAAGGGCAGAGTCAGGAATTAGAGAATGTGTCCAAGATTCTGTTACACATATAGTATCAGGCGTCATTTCGAGAGCAATGGCTCTGATTTGGGCCATCTTATTTATAACAGACCTGGCATTCAATGATAGAATATTTAATGTGTTTCGAACAGCAAGTCTATTGTCGACGGTATTTAGAAAAAATTTGGAGGCGGATATTTAAGCTGTGAATTTTTGATATTTGGAGAATAAGTACCAGTTAGTCTAGAGTTATTGACGTACGGGGAGTCGGCAAGAGAAGGCTGAGTATGAGACCTAAAGGATGCGGAAATATAGTTTTCGAGCATTGGAATGCTAGGGGAGTTAGAACACGGATAGGCATGTTGGTAGTTAAATTGTGGAGGAAGGGGAGGAGGAGGGAGCCTAGAAGGGAAGTAGAGGCTATTGGGTGAGGGTAGGCAGCTATAATAATAGAAGAGTGGGAAACCAGGTCTAGGTTGGAAGTCAAAGGAGTAAGGTTGACGTACCTGAGAGCAGTTGGCCTTTGATGGTGGGAGGCCTGAACTCGGTTGGGGCATAAATGACTAAGGGCTATTCATGTATGAATTATTTGCTGGATATATAGTAGGGCTTTGCTTATTAACCGGTACGTAGGACAGAGAATTATTCGGGATATAATTGGAGCTGCGGGGTTTGTAGAAGCGCTGGGCTGAAAAGACTTAGAAACCAGGGAAGACCGGTTTTTAATACTGCCCGTTCACGAGGAGTACGATGTTTTTAAACGTCCTATGCACGTGTTTCTGAATTAGGTTTGAGGAGGCATCAGTGGAATTGAGGTCAGCATCTGAACGCAGACGAACGGAAGTACTGGTTTAGGCAAAGTTGCAAGATATTTTGCATAGAAGGCATTAAACAATTCGGCTTTGTCACTGCCATGTATAAGAATGCTTTTGTCGACATTTAACAAAGGGTAATGTCGCGACCATGCTTAGAGAAGGACCTTCGACGGAAACTTAGTGCGAAGGATTTCGCAGGATCCGGATCACTGACTGTAAGTGATTGTGTGTGTATGTTGGGCACTTGGCACATCTTTGGGCCTAGTTCGAAAATTTCAGCGACTCTTAGATAGATGTGGATGCGCATACCGGCGGAACCGCCCTATGATGTGTCTGAATGTCCCGATGCCGTGTGGACAAGCAGGGTTTGCGTGAAGAGTATATGTTGGCAACGACACCTTGACCCGCCTTATCTGTGAGCACCCTTCGCAACGTCTATGGGTGTCCAGTTTTGGGTTCACGTAAAGGTCGCAGTAGGTTGTCTCATTTGCTTGTAGGCGTCGACCTCGCCTGGCGTCCATTAGCTGACACCAAACTCTTACATGTGTTTCTCCGAAACTAGGTCCGTCCTAACGGCCACGTACCGGTAACCGCCTCGGCCGGCGGGCTCGACCAGGGGAGGGCTTCCCGTATTGTGCATTCCCATACCTGCCAACCCTGTTTCCTTACCAATCCACATGCCTCCCTTCCTCCCCTCTTCCTGCTTACTCCCCCCACTCCCTTCGTTCCTTCCCTTTCCACTTCTTCTCTGCGTCTTCCCACACCCGTCTCTCTATCCCTCCGATTCTTCCACCCACTTCAAGAAGTCCCACGGAGAGAGCGACATGCAATCCCGTATGCGGCCCATGCTAACTTGGGTCACGATCCACCAAACAAAGACGTAACCCACGGGGGAGTTCGGCAACCATCTGGAGTATTTAATCAGCCTCATTTAGGGATAGCACTGCCTATCTCCTGATGGGAGGGAACTAAAAATGTGCCCTAGACAAATGCTGGGGATCACACAATCTGCTACTATATCGTGGCTCGAAGATGCAAATCTCGTCGTCGGAAAACAACAAAAAACAACGACAGTCTTTCTCCTTCCTCTCCGCGTCACCCGACGGACTGCTAAGGCGAGCTCACCTTTTCTGACAGCCTAGAATGCTCGTTCCCACTTCCGAGAGCTTTTTATAATTTCACCTAAGAATAATCGAAATATTGGAATTAGCTTCGAAAATGAGGCTTTGCGATATAGGTATAGAGAGTCTTTAGCTATTAGTGGCGTGAATGCTACTGAATCAGTTGATCAGATCTTCCGTCAAGGATAATCTGGTAAATCCTATCAAGTCATTTCGCCTTTGTTTAGTACCAACGATACCTTCATAACGGAGGAGTCAGGCAAAGCAGAAGGGTTAAATTCATTCTTTGCCAAACATTTCACTATTGAAATAACCCACTCCCTTTAATTTGTCCGCTGTCTGATGCTTCCCTCGGCATCATTAATTTTTCTCCTGAAACTATTCAAAAACTGATAAACCATCTTACTAACTCTCACTCAGTAGGTAAGGATAATATCTCAAAGTCTCTTATAAAACAGTTAAGAGATTTGCCTCCTCTGCTTAGCAAACTATTTTCAGTATTTCTCGCAAATGGCTTCTTTCCTGACTATTAGACAACTTCTTTTATTATTCCAGTAGTTAAGTCTGGCTGTCGTTCTGATGTTTAAAACTATCGAAGTGTCCATAAAAAACCTTCTCTCGCTTAAACCTTTGCCATCTCCCGTGATCTGGGCCCGGTCCATATCTATCCTCACTGCGACCGCCCATGAACCTAACACATCGGCCTGGCAGATAACTTGCGAATCTATCGCACAGAGACACGCGAATCAGTGCCTGGAACATTCATATACACTCGCCGCATTCGAATCAACTGCCCGCACTGCCCACACACATCTATTCAACGTATGAACCTACCGGGTCACATGCGCATTCATGGAAGCCTGTGGAATATCACTGATAACACAACCACATCACCACACGGTCCCTCGTCATCGCATGCATCACAAATACACCACTCCAACATCCCACCTCACCGACGCCTCTCACGTAAGTTGGAAATGTGCTTTTCGGCTCTTTTCTCTATGTGGCTACTCTGCTGCATGTGAGATCTGAGTGCTCTATCACCCTTAAGTGTGAATTCTGAGGTATTCGTTTTGGGGCCAGTTCGTGCATGTGGTTCCAGCAGACGAGCTCTCTAGCTCTTTCAGCCACTGCGCCAATTCTTACACCAGACGACTGACTGGCTCACATGGGGGCTGGGACCCGGGAATAAAAATAGAAAGTGACGTAGATGATTCCACGCATTTCCCTCACTACAAACAATTTGATTTGATTGAGACTATCATGTGGTGCTAAAAGCCGTGTCTTGGATGGTTGCCAACAGACTGGATAACTTGGGCCTCGCAGTCAGCCCAGTATGTTTGTGTGAGGTAAGGGAATGATGGTGTGAGAATCAGGTACGATGGCTCCTCCCTAATGTGGCCGTTATGGCACTCCAAGCCGCGAGATTCGAGGCCGATTTAGCGATATCTAGGGGCGGCTCCGGTCGCACCAGCCGTTGCTTTTGCTGTTGCTGGTTAAAATCATGGCCAAGTGTTTATTGGGGACCAGGTAGTGTGATGGTACGGGTGCAGCCGTGATTGCCACCTTTTTTCATCTCCCGCCTTCTGTCTTTTCGACTATGTCTTGACACCGGGCCCAGGTGTGGGAGATGAGAGTGGGGTAGATGCTGCGTAAGTTCACTATCATCATAAAAGGAATAAAGTGCAAGCCATCATGCCTCACCCAGTCTGCTGTGGAGCACACATCGAGCGTCTTCTGCGACAACAGTCGAAGTGTCACATCCTACATTTTGTGTGTAGTAGAACGCCGCGACGGTTTCAGACTGGGCGCTTCAATCGGCCGGAGACTCAGCTGACTTTGGAGATCCAAGTTGCTATCGCGGCGCCAGTCCGGATATTTCTTGAAATAATACTCGGAAAGTACGCGCGTTTGTCCGCCGCTTTATGCATAATCCATTAACACTGGTAGATCATTGAGTGTAGTTGACATTTGACGTTGGTTGGTGAAAAGCCACTGTCTTCTCCGTGTTGATAGCCACACCAAAGTAAGTGCAGTCCGAGACGAAGAGGTCCACACACGGCGGCACGTCCTGTGCCGTAGCGGTGTTTAGTATGCGCGAGCAATCACTTGTGAACGTCCGCTTTGAATGCTCCCCAAGCTACCTTCTTGCAACGAATGTTGGCATGCTTTCTGTTAGTTTACTAGTACGTGCTGATCCCCGGCTGCATCTCACGTTAGACGTCCATTAGACTGATGGAAAACGCGGGACTGCAAAGGATAGAGAAGAAGAAGTGGGCCTGTTCCGACTCATTGGCTACCGCGAACGCCCCAGAGAACACTCCGTTTCCCGTGACGAGCGCCGCCATCCAGTCGAATGGTTGCCCTGCCGTCTGGATGAATCGTTCCGGATACCGGAATTTCAGCATCATTCCCCAGAGGCCATTGCGATCCACTATGTCGAAGACCGTCATCAAATCAACGAAGGTGGCGTAGATACTACTTCTTATTCTTAGCACCTATCCTGTAGTTTTCGCGCGTGAAAATTGTCTGTGCACCACGGTGATTTTAGAGCCAGTATTGCGTTTCCGGAATAAGCTTCTGCCTCAGAGGCATGTTCAGGCAATTAAGTAGAACGGGGGTGAGGACGTCTCCTTTGAAGTTGATAGGGGAGATGTCACTGGGAAAACCATAATTTTGCTAGCTCTTTTTGTGTTTATAGATGTGGACTAAGGTGCTATCGTCGAAGTCTTTGGGAATGTGCATTCGGACAATGAGATAAGCCTTTCAGCGAGTTGCGAATCTCCCTACTTGTATACTTGGGCTGGACTAGTTTCGGCTCTCTACGCGTTCCTGCAAGGCAGCTCTAGCACTGTTCTGTTTGTCTCAAGAAACGAAGGCGAACGATCGAGATTGATGTTGGTGTCCAAACTAAAAGTCTGTTGCTGGCTTCTTCGCAGAATGAAGAGGTGGTTGGAGACGTCCTGTTATTTCGCGGCCTGATGCTCCAGGATCTGTGACCTTCCTACTGTGAGGGTTGTTCCATGTTGATTCAACGGGAACTCAATCAACTTAGGCTGTTAATCATAGGCTTTTTGTTGGCAACGAAGTAATTCTTCCTCCTGCCACGGACGGAATGCTTCTGGATCTCTGCAGCATTTGCAGTCAGCTAAGATTTCTGTACCTTTCTCAGTCTATGTGTGCGACTTTGCTGTCTGTATTTTTGTTGGTAGTTTAGTTCATCGAGAGTCTGCTCTTCCGGAGAGCAGGTTTCAGAGTTCTTTGTCCTTTTATCAAATCAGCCATGATGCTGTCGGTTTGCATATCCGAGGACTTTCACGACGGTGGTCTGGATGGCACCCCACAGCTCCCAATACCGACCCTCAACATTAGTATGCGCCTATAGAATATGCATTTGTTCCAAATTGAAACTTATGCAGCTGCTAAGATTCAGTAGGTGCCTAGCAGCATCAAATAATACAGTACTTAACAAGTATGATCTTGGCTTGTCTTCCCAATGCCTAAACGACTTCGGTTGCAACCTCAGTGTGACGATTAAAGGGCAGTGATCCGTCCAGCAGTCGCACCATACATCGCCTTAGTTGTGAGCATCATAGTAGTCAAGTCTGGGAACTAGGACATGGTTCAGCAGATGCCAGGGACTTGATTGAAGGTGTATCCAAATCGCCTTTCTCCGGGTTGACAAGCCGAAGAAAATGTTAGACGTGAAAAGATTGCTTCCGCGAATGTCTGCGGGTCGACATGACCGTTCCTTTGGCACAAAACGTGCCATGCTGCTATGGCGCTGGACAAAGGCAGAGGCCAGAGTGGGGCATGGAGTGCCTTAAGCAGGCTGTTCGGCGTCCGTTCATCCCATAACGAATGCCACAAATGGAGTGTGGTTGTACGTCTAGGCCAGAATTTGCATCACACCGGCCACTTGTGTCCATTCATAGCACCATATAACTCACCTGCTCGGACAATGGACTGTTGAAGAGGAGGGGGAGTAAGAACAGTATAGGCTCTGTGAACTCCACCACCGTGGCATTTCTGCATGTTCCTTACTATGTTGGGGGGGGGGGCGCTCACCGATCGTTCATACGGAACCAGTCTCCCTTGTCTTTGTCGGTAATATCATTCTGCCCATATTCCTTACTATAATAAGTCTGACGTTCTCTAAGGCCGTCATGACGCGCGGAAGACCGTGAATCCAAAGGCCGCGAGGTGGCGGAGTGCGTCAGTCCTCCCAGGACAAAGAGTCAGCATCAGTGGCCCTTCTGGACATGGATTCCATGGTCTTTCCTCATAGCTGTGGCCCAGGCCGTGTGTGCATATGTAGGCCGACTGCGTAGCTTTATCAGTCTGTGCCTATATCCGCCTCCCATCTTTCTGACTCCGTCTTTTCGCCAAGCCTAGATGAATGAGGGCAAACAGAGTACAGTAGATGCCGCGAAAATCTGTCGCAGTGTAAGCAATCGTCCTGGGGTACATGGTAGGCATCGTTTTACACAGCGGTCGAATCAACGACATCCGCTCTAGAAGGAGCGTACCCAGTACATACCTCCACCACTTATCACTTTCCAGAGAATCGGGACCTAATGAGTGTTGTTATGTGCGCTCTTTAGCAGGCCAGCTCGCAGGCGACCACAACCGCAATACTTGGTCGGTGGTTTGACGTTGAGTTTTCGTAAAGAGGACGAAATGTCTAGTCTGTCAGGATGAGCTGTCTCACCCTGCAGCCTGTAGGTGCGGGAGCTGAGTTAGGGGCATGAGTAGTTGTTTTTTATGATTTTGCTACAGCATATGTTGCCTCCGAAAGCCACGGCCAGCTTATCAGTAACGTGTTTTATCCGTTATTCTTTCAGAACCTTTTCTATCCCCCTCTCACAGGTGAAGATAAATAAGGTTGCCTTTAAATAAGGCTGTTGTCTTCTTAGACAGTCGTCGAATTATGCGGCAAGTCGCGCCTTTCATATGGTTTGGAGACGGGTTTTTTCTGCATTCTATATCTTCTGAAGAAATTACGAACTGGATGTGAAATATGTCACCCTTCCCGAGAATCTTCGATAGCGTTTGATAGCGGCGTCGCCTGCACAGACTGAACACCTGTGGTGTATAAAGAGAGCTTTTGGGCTAGAGAAGGGCATTCTTAATTGGCCATGTACTGTACGTCTTTATCCGAGATGATCAGTCAAAGGGAATGGACACAACGAGTAATGTTCCTTCTGGTTGCTTCTTCGGCCTTTATTCCTAACTGAGGATGCTAATGGCGGTCTTTAGGGACTGGACTGCGGTAAAATAACTTCGTAACTAGAGGCCCATTTTAAACTGCACCCGCAGACCATTAAGTAAGCTTTAGGAGATGTTAGTAGCACTTTTCTTGCAGAAATTTGTTCAAGCCTAATGTTTTCCCATCGTCTGGAAAACGGTACTTTCAAAGGCGTTCCTTATTATGCGCAAAGTATGCTGAAATCTATATAAATAAAAATGGAAGTATTTTTTGTGTGTTATAGGTAATCCCCGAAAGTACTGCACCGATTGCACTGAGCTTCAGACACAACCTTGCCTGCGCATACGACCGGGTTTTTTAATATCTACCTTTGTAATTATGCAGGTAACACGCCTGCGATGGGTAAAAACCGGATTTCTACTTGCATAACAACGTCACACGTTGACGCGCTGGACTGCGGCCACTTGGCCGGCAGCCACTCGGACACACGTGCGCCCGTCGAGCCACTTGACCGACGTCCTCTCAAACACACAGACGCCCGACGACTGCGCTCAACCCACCCCAACCCTCCCCCCCCCCAGATACTTGAGCATGCACCATCCCCTATGGGCCGATGCAATATATGGGCCGCTAGGCGGACGTGTAACTCTTAGGCTCCGCTTGAGCTTGCCGCACAACACATATAACCGGGCTGTCATCGCTTCCGCTAGGATTCTAGAGCGTGACGACTAGATGCTGATAACACCACCCCTTCCCCCGCCTCGACCAGTGGATAGCACATGGCTGAAGGTATCTTCCGTCGAATGCGCAAGGACAATTCAACCGTGGACCCAGTAGCAGAAAATCTACAACGACGCGTTGATAAGGATCGTGGATGTTTGAGTAGAAATCACGAACAAAGTTCTCAATCAAACGAGAAAGCCATCACCAAAACCAATCTGCTGCTACTTCGTTAGGCGTGGATTTGCGGACTGAGCAAACCTACAACAGGGTTGATCTTCTGTCGTATCTGCAATCAAGCATTCCTAGGCTAACACTAGAGCAGGACAGTATTTACGATCAAATAATGCGGACTGTCACTAGCGGGGTTGGAGGCATCTTTTTGGATGCACCAGAAAGGGACTGGCAAAACGTCCTTATTACGACTGATTCTGGCAGCACTCAGATCGGTAATTGACATAGCCTTCGATCTTGCGTCGTCCGGAATATCTGCGACATTACTAGCCGGTGAAAGAAATGCTCATTCTGCTTTACGATTGTCGTTGAACGTGCAATTCATTGAAACTTATACGTGCAACATTTCCAAGGTATCCGGCATAGGAAAAGAACTACAGAAATGCAAACATAGTGTTTGGGATGAATGCGCAATGGCACACAAAAAATAGTCGAGGCCATTGACCGATCATTAGAAGATTTGCCCGGAAACAACCAACCATTCGGAGACGCATTGCTACTGCTTGCAGGAGAATTCAGACAAACACTGCCTGTAATTCCTCGATACACACCAACAGACGAAATAAATGCCTACCTAAAAACCTTTACTTTGTGGCATTACGTCCAGACGTTAAAAGTAACTACACATATGCGTGTTCCAGCTGCAAAACGACTGATCACCTGAGATATTCTCACACCAATTGCTGGTAATGAGGAATGGAACGCTGCCGGCTGATCCGACTTCGGGACACATTTCACAACCTACTACCAGAGGCAATTTAGTATCATCAAAAGAAAAATATATTGCAAAGGTATTTCCCAACATTCCAATCTTTTATGCTGATCACGATTGGCTGAGCGAATGAGCTATTCTTGCGGTCAAGAACAAAGAAGTCTACCTACTTAACCATACTATTCAGTCTAATATTCAAAGTCAGCCAGTCGTGCACACGTCCGTTGACACTGCCGTGGAAGCAGGCAAGGCAGTTAATTATTCCACAGAAGTTTTGAATTCGCCTGATCTGCCAGAGACGACGGCGCGGGTACTGCAATTGAAAATCAGTGTGCTGGTTATCGTGCTGCGAAATACCAACGGCCCGGAGCTTTGCAACGACACGCGCCTTGCAGTAAAACCATTATTAAGCAACGCCGCGGAAGCCACTTTCTCGACAGGACCCCTCAAAGGTGAACATGTCCTTATCTTTGGCATTCAACTAATTTCAGGTGAAATGCCATTTCAATTTTGGAGGCTGCAACTACCGATTCGATTGAAGTTTGCAATCACAATCAACAAATCCCGGGGTCAAACCTTTAAATTGTGCAGTTTGAAACTGCAAACTGATTGTTTCTCACATGGCAAATTATGGGTTGCGTGCTTCCGAGGCGGTAAACCAGACAATCTTTTTATCTGCACAGAAAATGCAACGACAAAAAATATTGTACACCCACGAGCATTATGAAATTAAACATATTAGAAACGCGTCCATTTCCTTTTTTCTTTTACATTTCATCAGACTGAGCCACAGCGACGCGTGGCGGGGTCCAGCTAGTAGATATCTAAATCTCAAGGCTTGACGATGTCAATAATACTATTATAAGGTCGAGATGTCTGCGGGAGCAAGCAGGGGGTTCACCTAACCAGAAGAGTGTAGGCTCAGGAGAATCTTTGAGGACTGGTTCTAAACTTAGGTCAGGAATTTTATATTTTCTCTTTTTTAACCTTTGTGTAGATATATCACTCCTGCTGAACTCCTCTCTTTGAAGTATTAAGCAACTCAAATGTGTCCAGCAGCTCCTGATTATGATATAAACCTCATATACAGAGCCATTGATTTCAGTCCACATGGATCATGGCAGAAGTGGCAAGCGGTTGTTCATAATACGGAATAAATTATAGCATTATTACATTTTAGTCTGCCAGGCTTACCACATTATTTCAAGATGTAACATAGACGTTGCATTTGTCATGGTCGTTGGTTTTTTGGTTGTAAAAGGGTCGACAATGAATGGACAGTGTGTTAGCACTTTCGGCGATGAGAATGCAAAGTTGGAACGTCATACCTCATCTGATCAACCACAAACGCTTGAATACAACATAATGGGTATCTTAAACTTCCTACAGAATGAGTGGGCGAAAATGGGCATCGAAAGGTCCAAGTGGGAATATGAACGCGCCGAACTACAGGTTGCCGGTTTCTTTGTCTTATTTTGTTAGTCAAAAATCGCCCTTCTTCAGAATGAAAAAAAGGGTCAAGAGAATTTGAAAAATGATCTCGTGCGTCGTATAAAGATGCTTGAATTTGCCCTTCAAAGGGAGCGCTGCAAAAACTATTTACTGAGACAATCTAGTGAACTTGGCGTAGAAGCTACCGAAAGTGTCTCCGAGGGAGCAAATACATCCTCAGAAGTATCCAAAAGCTCTCGAGATGATGCTGTTAGTCGAGCCGAGCGGCTTCGTCTTCGACAGTAAGAGCCATAGTCAGACTGTTATTCTTAGATTCATTCAAAAGATGGGCCTCACGGATAAGTTGGTTGAAGTTCGCGCAAATTGCGTCAAAGAACTTCTCGGAATCCTCGACGAGTCCCAGCTAGTTCGCAATAAGAGTGACTTTAGTGGTAAGATCATTTGCTTGCCGTTAATGTGATTGATCTCCCCATTATTATGTGCCGAAATTTTTTGTTTTACAGCAGGTTTTAGACTTCGAGCAATATGTTTACTTCTACTTATTTTAAACAAGCAACATGTCCACAAGAAGTATCCTTACCTTGGTCCCGGCATAGTTCTCACTTAGGAGAACAGACACTTGTTTTGCCGTTTTTTGCTATTGCATTACCCAGTCCATTGCAGTTTGACTGCTCACCTGCCTCAAACGTTCCTGTGAGGTTTTTATGCGTACGAGCTTACCTATTCTTATGCTTTATTCTTTATGCATTACTGTTTATTTGCTTATATGGTAATTGTGTGGCTATTCCTCAGATGTTATTGGTGTTTGATTCAAATGTCCATAGCCATTCCACAATATACCCTGAAAAGCCGCACGTACTCAGTACCATATTATTATTGTAACGGTAAAAGAATTTCGATTCAGCATTGATTTATCCATTTGCTCACCTCTCAAGTATCTTATATACATAATACCGTGGTTGTAAAGTGAATTTACAAACCTCTGCGAGGGTACCTCCCTAGACTTGCTAGTCCCGCTCCATTCTGTGAGTCTACCACATCCAGGAGACCAGAAAACCCTTAACATTAGAAGGGGGTTTTAAATGCCCTCTAACACGTTGAGACCTGTGGTAGGCTAGAATAGGGTTCATTCGAGTAATTCGTTTTTGCTATTGGAGGGTTTCGCATATGCATTGCCTGGATCTTAAGACCACGACATGCTCCGCATTTACACCACGTCTATCCACTCTATACTCTACTGATAATAACCGTCCGCACACCCAAGTACTTTCCGCCCCAAACCATTCCCATCTACGTGTATTCCCAATTTGCCCATCATTAGCCAACTTCTGACCACCGATATGTCTGCCACACCTTAGGCGACAGCGGAGAAGCACCCAGTGGCATTGCGACAAAAAACCACCAAAGTGGGATGTGGAGAATCAAGATGACATATCTAGACATGCTTAAATTACAGGCGAATAGAGCACCCATGTAACTGTAGAAACCATTTAATTTGGAAGCAGTGCTTATTGCAAGCAAGGAGAGTCAGCATCGTTTCTGGGAGAACTTAGCACTGGCTTTTGCATGGATCTTTATAGTAAAGCAGAGTAGCACAGCAAATACCATGCAAATGGAGAGAAAGTACGACCTGAAAGCTGCTTTTGAACATGAGAGGGTTTTAATTAACGAGCAGTCGATCATTTACTCGCTTTCGATTACCAAAGACCTCCAAGGGCTGTTTTCGACACCTTTTATTTCGTCACGTCCACTTCTCTGTTTAACAATACCCACACAGGTCTCATGTCGCCACCTTTTTTCCGAAGACACACCTGCCCCGTGCTTTCTTGCTACTGAACTTCCTGCTAGGTATAACATTTATGCGCTCATTTTGCATCACCTTTTGAACTTGCACTTTTATGGTTTTTGACATTTACTGCAGCTAGTGGGCCAGGGTCCGAGACAGTGGAATCAGCTCTCACGGACTTCAGTTTTCTCAATAGCGAAGAGTGCGACTCTGCGAATGCAACTAAGTTGAGCCAGCTGGTAAGTTACCCGCCGAATACGTTGATAACATGCCATGTTTGTTATTACGGTTTTGTTTGAAACCTTTACTGCCACCCTTAGTTCCGACCAATGATCTACTCATACACATTATCTGGGAACCCGTTTGACCTTTGGTAGCTTTCACGTCTTCTACCTTTGTTATTGTTCATGACAGCTTGACCGTCGTTGCCGACGATGTCCACCACAGGGTGAGCGCAGGGACGGCGACTTGCGCGCGAGTTAATTTCTAGTGACAATAGACTTCTGCCGCATCCACCGCGCTCCCTCCTCCCTCACCCAACTGAGCCTGGTGTCAAGATTAAATCAGGAAGATCGGAGGCGGAATTGGGCGCAGTGAATAAGAAAGTTAAACAGCCTGCCTGGGTGTGCCAATCACGTGTGTCCCGCGCACTGTGGACATGGTTTTCACACAGACAAGGAAGGGTTGGCTGAAATCCCAACAGTGCGGAGTGCCACGTTAAGAAGGAGCCATTGCATCCTGACTTTGTCTTGCGAGGAAGATCGCTTTTTCCCGTCGGTTGGCAGCTTTCGGTCCACTGTAATAGTTTAGAGGCCCATCAAATTGCGTTGAGTGCCGTGGGGAAGGATTCGCCAGAGCTGCAAACCGCCTTTGTCACCAGCACATTGCGGCGGTCTAGCTTTTGGGCAAGAACATAATGCAGCAGCTGCCAGCGCGACGATCGGGGTGCATCCACATCGCCTTCTTGCGCATCGAAAGGGAAAAAAAGGATGTTAATCAGGAGGCGACGACATTCTGCTGAGGTTAGCAGAAGGGCGAGGCCGTTGTTGTTTGAGCCTCCGATTCCATGCGGACTTGGCTTTCCCAATTGGGCAGCGTAGTCCGTCTTGACACGTGCATTGAAGTCACCGAGGACGACTAGGTTGTCCACCTTCGGCACAGTCACCCGGCGGACGTGTGGGTCTTCGTAGAATGTGTGCCTCACTTCGTTGGACCTGGTCATTGGAGGAGCGTAGGCGCTGACGACGGTGGCAAATTGTGTTCTCCGGTCGTTGCTGCCCTGCAACTGACAGGGGAATTGTTTCACAATGCCGCTCCGATTGCCAAAGATGACGCTATAGTCAGCGTGCAGATGACTTGATTCCGGCATTTGTTTATATAACCTTTTCTAGCCCCTTTCCCCTACACGGGTAAGCCATACCTCTCCCTAGATCTGGCTGCCACAAACATCCTAGCCAACTGCCAATCTCACAATGGGCCACGACATTGTCCAGTGGAAGAGCAATCCTAGTTAGGCTGCGCCGTCTACAGTATTATATGCCGCCCTCTGTTAAAGCTTTTTGAAGTGGAAGGGAGGAGACATGATGAGAAGAGGAGCGAAATTGCGGGGTGTAAGGACATACAACATCAGATACCTTCACCTGACTTAGACCACCGTCGAGGCGGTTACCGGAACGTGATCGCCAGGCCGAGCCAAGTTTTGGCGAGAATTGGGCGTCATGATGCGACCTAACACACATATAGTCTATCCCCGACTGGACATACCTACAGGAGAAGAAAATTTATGAAAGTTGGATGTCTGTGAATGGAGTTTATAAACTACGAGAAATCAGGCTTATTTGGTTTTTATCACCAATAGCTTCCAGTTGTTGTTTGCGACAATTTGTCAGACTGAGCTGCTCTGTTTCATCACACACACAGGTTACATGTAAAGGATTCAGCGTCACCCGGAAGGTGAAACTGAACGGTCTCACTGTTAGGCAAAATGTCCTCCCTCTCAGCGCCGCTGGTCTTCGGAAAGTTCTACTAGAGGACACGGACCTTAGTTCTGGTTAGGCAGTGATTCTCTAGACAGTGATTATATGAGATGGTTCGTCTATGGATTAGTTTCCTAGTCTCCGGATTCGAAGGATGAAGTCATTATCTGTCCCTCTAGTACTCCAGTTTACGCTTCGAAAATTGTCGTGGTTGCATTTAATCGGTTTTTAACTTTACGATATGCACCAGCCATTTCCTAACAAGTACACAAAGCCTCAGCGATGTGTCTTATAAACGCAAAATGCTTCCATCAGTGGAAGACATCCGAACGTCCGGCTCTTGACTGTTTCGGACGATTTACACAAGAGTTCTCGAGTTTACAACTACTCTTAGTAGAGACTGGTTTAGTCACACTTTATTTCGGCGCCAACAACTTCCCTTCGTGGGGCGTCAGGAACCCCGGAAAGACGGAATTTATCTGTTAATCTAGCTGCAGGTCATCCAGCGCGTCCACAAGCGGCAGATGGTGGGACCGTCTTCAGTGAAGACAAGCAGGAAACTAATTAGACTCTTGACTTTGACAAGTAAACAGTCACGTACCTTGTGACGTTGGTACCTTCAGCACGGATCTGGCCAATCGGTTTCCTATTCAAAGGCCACTGACTTTAACAGTACTACGATGCGAATATCCCATTAAGACACCAAACTTCGAATCCAAGTACTGCAGAAAACCCTCTTTCCTGAAAACCGCCTTGCACAACCACTGTCTTCATGATAGCCACGGTTTAAGTGCGTTCTTGAACGACCAGGGGACTACCGTCTGCATATCCTGGTTGAACTTATCAGGTGGCAATTCTCGGCTCCACAGCCACAACCTCTCACCCCTAAAAACTTGCTCATCCGGATTTCAACCTTTCTTTGTTATGTGTTTAGGGAGTTACCCCCACCGAGGTTGAGCCATCGTCAGCACCATCAACAGAGGAGAGCGACGATGTGGAGATTGCCTGCGCGCTGGCCGAATTTGACCTTCTTGTAGCCCAACAGAGCGAATGTGCCGGTGTCGTGGGTGAGTTGACATCCTTTGCCTTCTTTATCGTTTCTCATCCTGATCGTTCTTACTCCTCCTCCT
>CACRXP010000450.1:95638-108489 GCA_902702965.1 Spirometra erinaceieuropaei | reverse complement strand
CGCATTTTTTTTAACTTTTTTTGCTGCGCGCACACACACACGCACTTGGGTATGTGCACCCCGCGACAGTTGTTAATCTGCCTACCGCTGGTACTTGACAGCGCACTGTCGTCCTCAGTTGTTGCCTAATTCGTTGTCTTGAGTATTAGCCGTGCATACAGAGGCCTACGCCCTCCTTTAAGCATCAACCTAAAACCGTGTGCAGTTTCTCACAGGGCGAATTCATCACTTCGTAATTATTGTCCACTGGCAGCGACCTTTAGTGACGCCAGTTTGCATTTTACTTCAGTTAGTGTGCCGAACCGACAGTGAGCAAGTCGTGTAAATTGAATTCTCGTACTTCCAGTAGTTATGTCACGTCTAACTCATGTCTGCTAAAAAAAGAGCATTTTCCGGAAGTAATATTCGGTCTTGGTGGTATTTTTCCTGATCGCAGGACGAAATAGGGGCCAATTCTGTTTTGCTTCGGAGCTCCAGCTCTACAACCCGCACAGGCCGCTTAGCAACTGACAGTCAGCAATCGAAAGGTGTTAAGGATGACGGCAAATAAACCACAAATGGCTGTTTCGCCGTCCCTTTGGCCTGTTATCAACACTTCATCCATGTTGATTACTGGGAGTTCTATTTTTTTTAGCACGCCAAGCACGCGATGTGGACATAATGACGTTTTCATCTTGGCACAATCAGAATAGTCAGTAAGAATGCTGGGTCGTAGACTTGGGTCCAGACCTCGGGTTACTGGGAGCTGAAAGCGCGGATGCGTCGTTATGGCGGTAGTTCCTAATTCCACTCAAACTTACAGCCGAAGAAGATAGCCATAAAGCCCACATTAAGAAGGTTGGATCGGCGTTACTCTCCGTCCTATCCTGTCAGGTCCGAGACAGCTGACGAGCTGAATTCGGGCGTCTGTGTCTACCGCATGCCACACGTAGGAAGGACTGACGGCAAAGACAAGGGGGTCGTAGTGTCCACTGTTGGCTCATTTTTCGTCAGCCAGCTACAGTACAGTGCGTGACCTATCTCATGAAATGTTGGCTGAAATTCTGAAATGCGTTTTCGATTAGGAAGGATTACTTGGTCGCGGTTGTGATACTGATTCTCTTAAGGCATACACTTATTACATTTTGGACTCGGCAGGATGTCGGCTTTTAAATGCACTTCTTTTCAATCTCCTGTAGAAAGCGTGCTCGGTAAAAAATGACTACTTAAGTAGCATGCATTTTTCCCATTGATTTTCGATGGTTTAGGAAATTCAAATATATTTTATAGAAACCACAAAAAATAAGCTTTATTTTAGTCAATCAATAGAGAATCACGTCTTCTTTATATTTTATACTTAACCAAGGAGTATAATTAGGTTTTAAAAAAGTTTTCTGATTGCCGAAAAATTTGGAGCCTGATCATTCGTTGCATTAGCGCTTAGTGATTACACTCTACAAGGTTCATGCGTTCTGCGTAAAGAAAATCCCATATTTTTTATGTCATTAAAGAGGTATCATACAGGGTCCATAAAATTTTGCAATGGATGCGGACCATGTACATTTCATGAGGAGCAGTGGTAAACGGCCAGGTACGATGCTATGTGAATGGACATATCGCGGTCTTAAGAAGTCTCGTAATTAGAAACTTTTTTAAAACCTAATTATACTCCATCCTTAAGTATAAAATATAAAGAAGACGTGATTCTCTATTGATTGACTAAAATAAAGCTTATTTTTTGTGGTTTCTATAAAATATATTTGAATTTCCTAAACCACCGAAAATCAATGGGAAAAATGCATGCTACTTAAGTAGTCATTTTTTACCGAGCACGCTTTCTACAGGAGATTGAAAAGAAGTGCATTTAAAAGCCGACATCCTGCCTAGTCTGAAATGTTATAAGAGTATGCCACAAGATAATCAGTATAAAAACCGCGACCAAGTAATCCTTCCTAATCGAAAACTCATTTCAGAATTTCAGCCAACATTTCATGAGATAGGTCACGCACTGTAGGTGGACTAACTTATGAAATGTCAACCGAAATTTCGAAATGCGTTTTCGTTTCGAAAAGGCTAATAGGGTTGTAAAACTAGTCCGCCTGCAACATAATTCCATAATATTTCAGTTCCCTCAGGATGCCGGCGGTCGGATGAACTTCCTTCCAGCTGCATGCAAAAACTGCACTCTAAAAAGTGACTGCTTAAGTAGCATAGATTATTTTCATTGATTTTCGATGCCCCTAAAAGTCCAACTACAGGTCATGGAAAAAATGCATAGATATATTTGTTCCTTTGCTCATTCGGTAGAAAATTACGTCTTCTACCAATTTTATACTCGATGGAAGGGTATAATTCGGTTTTCAAAAACTTTTCCAATTCCGGAATAATTTTGAATCCGACTTGTCGTTACACGTGGATTCAGGGCTTCCAAACTACAAGCCATATATTTTCCGCGTACGGAAAACCATACATTCCCTACGGCACTAAGAGGAAACCATATGGGTTTCATAACATTTACCAGGGGATTTTAGCCATAATGTTAACTTTACAGGTCAGGTTGGTAAATGCAGAGACATGACGTTTTATGAACGACCATTTGACGGTATTAAAAAATCTCAATTGGAATTTTTTAAAACCGAATTATACCCTTCCCTCGAATATAAAACTGTAAAAAAGATGTAATTTTCTATCGAATGAGCAGGAAAATGAATATTTTCATGCTTGCCTTCCGTAAAATAAAATTGAATTTTTAAGAGCATCGAAAATTACTGAGGAGAATTCATGCTATTTAAGTAGTCTACTTTTACAGAGTGTGCGTTTTGCATGCAGCCGAAAAGAAGTTCGTTCGAAATCCGGCATCTCGAGGTAGCTGAATTATTATAGAATTATGCTGCATGTTGATTACTTTTACAACCCTGCCTAATGAATCTTTTCGAGACGAAAGCGCATTTCGAAATTTTAGTTGACATTTAATGAGTTAGCCACCGACTGTACATCACAACCGCACACGGGGAAGGTCGGAGATAACCCCAGGTTGAGATGATAATCTTCACTAATGTTCTTCCAAGTTGGCCAATAACTCACATTCTGATGGCTATGATACCCAGTCACGCGAGACTGAAGCCTGTCGTCTGGCGTGAATGGAGCAGTTGAAAAATTAGTGCTGTTAAAAATCATCCGAAGCTGGGAGACTTGAGACTCTGTGGCCTTCGCAGGGCTTCTGGCCAAACTATGGAGCGATAGGCGAGTGGAGGTGAGATCTGTCTGGCAGCAACAACGGCGATGGCGACGTCACGCTGTGCGTCATGACTGTAGGAGACCGTCAGTACGCCTGTTGGCGCTCTGGCAGTGAGTCACACAAAGCGTGCTGCAGGCGCCCTGGGTGACGTTTCGCACTTGTGACTACATCTCTGGGATTTTCTGTGGAAGGCGGGCGGGAACCCTGTCTACGCGTCTGGAGGGCGCAGAGCTCATAGGAGACCGTAAAACGCCCGGGATCGGTGTTGAGTTGACCGCAGCTCAGTAGATTCAAGCTGGTAACATTAGGAAAAGTAGGATTTAACTCCGCCGGGTGAGAATTTTTCGGTCCAACCCGGGTTTTCATGTAAACTTATACAGTAAGTGGGCTAACTCATGAAATCTCAACGGAAATTCCGAAATGCGTTTCCGTTTCGAAAAGAGTAATTAAGTAGGTTTGTAAAACCAATCATTCTGCAGCATAATTCTATAATAATTCAGTTACCTCAGGGTGTCGGCTTTCGAACAAACTTCTTTTTGGCTGCATCCAAAAACCATACTCCGCAAAAAATGACTACTTAACTAGCATGCATTTTTTTCATTGATTTGGGATGCCCTTAAAGATCCAATTATATTTCGTAGAAAACGGGCATAAAAATATTCATTCTTTTGCTCATTCAGTGGAAAATTACGTCATTTAATTTTACACTCGAAGTTAGGGTATATTTTGGTTTTCTAAAACTTTTCCAATTCCCGAATAATTTTGAACCCCAACTTGCTGTTACACTTGCATTCAGGGTTCCCAAACTGCAAGCCGTATATTTTCCGTGTACAGAAAACTATACATTTCTCCACGATACTAAGAGAAGACCATATGGGGTTCATAAAACTAAGTGGATTTGAGCCACATTGTTAACTTTACAAGCCACACTGTTAAATTCAGAGACATGACGTTTTATGAAGGGCCATTTCACGGTATTAAAAATCTTACAATTAAAAACTTTTTAAAAACCGAATTATACCCTGCCTTCGAGTGTAAAATTGAAAGAAGACGTAATTTTCTACAGAATGAGCAGGAGAATGAATTATTATTGAATTTTTAAGGACATCGAAAATCAATGAGAAAAAATGCATGCTACTTAAGTAGTCACTTTTTTACGGAGTGTGGTTTTTGGATGCAGCCGAAAAGAAGTTTGTTCGAAAGCCGGCGTCCTGCGGTAACTGAATTATCATAGAATTATGCTTAATTAATTAATTTTTTCGAGACGAAAGCGCAATTCGGAATTTTTGTTGACATTTCATGAGGTAGCCCACCAACTGTGCTTCGAGGATATTTCGTCAGCCGATTGACCGTGTACTTGTTCGTACTATGACTCCCCGTCCAGAAACACGGGCTGTGCACCACTGTTGCAAGTTTGTCGGTGGCATGTGTTAGTCGGGCAGCACTGAGTTTGCGCGTATCTTTACTTATAGCTGTACGTGCGTGTGACGCGCGTTGGGCAGGGGTTTTTTGCCCCTTAAACGGGCCACGCCGTAGATGCGCCGAACCAACACAAGGGGGGGGGGGAGAGCTAAGTCGGATTCTGACGGGCGTTATGGGGAATCCGCATCTACAACAAATACCCAACCCCGAGGGGTGTGGTGGCAGCCCTAGTTGCCGGCTCACGCCACACCAACTGGTATTTCTGCCGGCCCCGTTTTTTGTTCTGGACCAGGGGGTGTGGTGGTACGCCTAGGCGCAGATTTGCGCCGTGCCAGCCACCTGCGGTCTTTATCGGCTTCTGTCTTCTTGGCTTGACCATGACACGGGCTCAAGGGGGAGGGAGGAGAAGGCACGGTAGGTGCTTTGCAAGTCTACTATCGCCATAAACTGCTCACTATGCTGTGGGGCATACGGTGGACATCTAAATCGACATTCGAACTGTCGGGCAGAGGCTTAACGTCATCGCACTCGCAATCACTAGTTCTCTAGAAACTGGGAGGGGGTAGAGAGAGAGTGAAGCTTATCCAACGCATCCAAGGCTCTTGACAGCTATAGCCGCGCGCTAATCTTCGTTGCTTGAAGGGTTGACGGCTGACGGGATAATATTTGAGTCCGCAAGACCAGAAACTCCTGCACTGAAGCCTGACACGTGTTGAGTTAGGAATCAAGTTCTGCGTGACACTTGTAGGCGACCATTTTGCTTTGTGATACACTGCGCCCGCTCCAACCCTGACATGTTTATGCTGTCGGAACGCGATGTACGGGGAGGAGAGCATGAGTTGTATGCAACGCAAGTCTACTTCACCTTGATTAAATTTACGTGCACATTATGGTTGCGCCCGTCGTGTGGGACACTGGTAGACCCCGTTGCTTGCGGCGGTCGGACGATGTATGCCGTACGGGGTGTCCGGATAGGAACTACATGCTGTAGGAGCTCCATGTTCCTCAACGCACGCGGTGGTTGCTCCGCCTGGGTCCAACCTACCATTAAACTCCCGCATGCGACTCAACAAACCTGTGGACTGCGTGGCGGCCATACCCTGGCGGATCAGAGCAAATAAGGGGGGCTGGTGGAGTTGTCTCCACACGATGGAGCTGTGTATTTGCGTCCGGCCCAATCGATAGGAATTAACGACTGGCCTGACGACACGTGTGTACAACGACCTAATGCCATTATTGCTACCATCAACCCCCATCTTTAAAGTTCCCGCGGAGAGGGCGATACGAAATCCTGCAGACTTAGGTTAATTCTGTTCGTTTTCCCCATCAGACAAGGGTCGTGACCTATAGTGGAATTCGACAGCAGCCCGGGATACCCAGTGTTCCGGGTAGCACTGTTTACCCATCAGGGTGACAGGGTTAGAAAATGTACCCTAAACTAACGCTGGTAACCACGCCGTCCGCAGTTTGACCGTGGCTCCTGGACATCAATTACGTGTTCAAAACAGCCCGGTAAGCCGGCTCCCGTTTCCAGATCTACAAAGCTGTACCGTGTGCAACGGTCACAGTCGAGTAACCTCTTTGACCAGCGGATCAAAGCGTTTGCCGTTAGCCAGTGGAAGTGCCCTCATATGACTACGCTACAGTTAGTGACCTAACTCATGAAATGTGTCGAAATTTATGAATGATTGCCAATAACTCGCAAACCGACACCATTTCATGAGTCCGATTTCTATGTTACTTAAGTAGAAGTTTAAAAGAATTAAAAACATAAAAGAATTGTTAAAGGCAGTGTTGCGTTGTTTAGAAATGCCGATTTATTTTGAAAAGCGCAATATCCCGAAAACGTCAGAAATGACTCTAATTAAGTAAAGTTCGTTTTTAAATGCATAGAATGTATTCTCATACCAAAAGCGTGGTAAATACGAGAGTAGAAATAAAATAACGTCCAATGACAGTGTTTTAGTGAAGTTTACATCTAAATATCGTTTAATAAGTAGTGTGACTTCATATATGATGGTTTGTCAACTGCCTACATTCTGGGTGTAGATTCCACAACAGGTTTCCAGTGAGACCTCTTGTTTTTTTTTATTTCTTTGAAGTAAATGAGATGGGGTGCAACAAGAGAAGCTGGATTTTGCGTGATTTCACCGATGGGGACGTCGTAGGATCAAATGTTTTCGTAAGGTCACATGCCATGAGGCCGGTCGGTGCCTAATAAATTTAAATAGAACTGACAGGCGTGATCATAAACATACCATTTTGTGTTTATAGAGAGAACTTTTCTTCGGTTAAATTAATTTACATTTCTCGTTCGTTTTGGATTACGTTGAGTTTCAAATCGGCCTCGAAATGTTGCTGAATACTTCATGATTTTTAGTGTTTTCACCCGATCGCCCATAAAGACAGATTCTCAATTACCTGACCGTTGAGAACTTGAAAATAACATTATTCTTGAAGGCATTTACCGAATAAGTAAGTGCTCGGACGCTCCTTTTCACGAAGACGGTCGTTTGGGTCACACATAAAGACTCATTCAGACATCAAACTTCATTTTCGAGAAAAATGGCTGTCCACAACGAAAGTCAGCAACGAATATGCCTTCGATCAATAAGAAAACTTTCCTTACTAAGTTACCTCTTTAAGAAGTGCTTTATTACCGCACTTCGTTGACGGATCTCTGTGTAATTTCCTTTTTTGCACGGCGATGCCAAGTAAAAATTTGACAATTTTGGCCGTTTCTTTCGCGTTCCTGAGAAATACTAATATTTGTCTACCGTGAACGTAAGAACATGGCTTTCTCTATATATCGTGGCCATTTCCACTGTTTTGCTCGCTTTTAGACTCCGTTCTTCGATTATGCATGCACGGCAGAGCGCCCATATAAATACTGATATTTTGCTCTTTCTCTTTCTGAATAAGATATGCATGGAAGCTAAACTACACGACAGTTAGTGTTTCATATGCTTGAAGCTGGAAACGACCATTCCGTGGTGGTCATCTATGTGACATCAGGTAGAATTTTCCAACGGCAAAAAATTTCAGCCCACTTAAACGAAGGAGTCGCTGTCTGCGTTATTACTGCACTTTAGGGCACCAAATCGCACAGATCTGCTAATTTGACGTTTGGGAATTGATAAAACCTCTGGTTATCTTAAAATAACCTTTGTGTTAGCAGGTTGATCAACATGGTTAACATCGGACTTAAAATAAAATTTCCAGTTCGGCTAAATCTGTTTATTAAAACTCTCGAGGGTAAATTACTATCCTATCAATGAAAAAGTCGTTCAAATGCGTAACCGGAGTCTAAGACATGCATTAGCATAGGAAATTGCACGAATATATTCCAACGTCCATTTTCGCTAAAATTTACTGTTATTTTACTTAATATAATTGCGTAAACACAATTTCTGCCCAAGAAAAGGAAATTTTATTGAGGGAAGTTGATGAGCGAACAAAATGCTCAGCGTTAAAGTTGTCCAGAAATTCTCTCATCAGTTTCCGTTTTCAGATTTCATGTACTGTATGTATTTGAATCTGGCACAGTCGGTAAATATTAACCAGCCGCACGGTGGCAGGTGTATAAAACCGCTTTATGCTACCATTCACACCTACCTCCACCCCTATCTCTAAGAGTCCCCAAAGAGTGCGACATGAAACTCTTTAGATGACTCAGACACATCGCTCTCGTTTGCTCGACAGACGAACGTCATAATTTAAAGTGGAACTCGCCAACCTACTGGGAGTTTCGAGCGTCGCTGTTCAGTGGAGCACCGTCTGCTGCTCTGGGAAAGGGACTGGAATACATACTCTACACTAATGTTGGAAACCACGCCATCCGCAAGTTGGTCGTGACTCGTGACTGTCAAATACATGCCCAAAATAGCCACGTTCCACTAAACTCCTCTTTCACTATAGTTGCCTCACTCTATCTGTAAATCTAGAATGTCCGCTCTGTCCAAAATACTCCAATAACCAACCAGCCAGCGAAGAGGATAGCCTCAGTTATCGAATAACCGGCTCGTCGCAATGTTAACACTACCGCACTCAGCTGGACCCGCTACTCATAGCAAAGGCAACCCAGGTTTCGCCTTCTTCAGGAACATCCATCCCAAGGATAAAATCCTTTCTGGAAGAATCGCCCCTCCCCCCATCAGAACTGAAATTGCCAGGAACTCACTTTTTCTCACCCTCGTAATCGACGACTATCTCATCTGAGTAAGGCACTCGCTCTGCAGCGGAAATTCCTCAAAATTGTCACCGCCTACGCCTCACAATGACGACACCCTTCTTGTGTCGGTGCTAAAGGCGGACAACTTGACTGTCCTCGGTGAAGTCAAGGCCCGAGTGGACACAGACCGTACCCCACCCAGGAATGAGCGCATGCTCGTGCATGGACTACGTGCTCGTCAAAAGGCGTGAACCACCGTGACGTGTCGGTGACAAGGGTAGGACGAGGTGTTGAATGCACGACCGGCCATCGCCTTTTCGTCTCGAAAGGGGCTAAAAACCCAATCGCAGAAGGCCACTGTCAAACTGCACGTGGCTGCGTTGGTCATGACGAAACGCAGACGACAACTCTCCAACAAAATGACAACAAACCTTGAGCACAAGTGGCAGAGACCGTGGAAGGCCATTGACACCACTGCCAATAGAGTCATCAGACCTGCACGCTAAAGCATCTGAACTGGTTTAACGACAACAAGGACAAAATGTAGCGGCCGATGTTCGAGAGAAGTCAGCTCCAAATGAGTCGCGTGAATAAAAGCAGCAGCCCCAAATAAAACTACATCCCTTCAATACCGCCACCAGTGTCAACTGAGGTGGAGGTTAAGGTAAAATCATTGGCCGATTAGGAAGGTTGGTACAGACAAGGGATACGCTGATCGAGGCGAAGGGAAGAACTTCATGGCTCCTGTGAAACAGTCGCCGCTCCTATCCCAACGGATCTGCGTCGTTGTCCAGGTCAGATCGAACGGACATGTTGTAAGTGTAATCGCGAATTGGGAGACTGTTTACTGAAGATTTTGTTGCGTCCTCAGCTGATCATCTGCAATCTGCGCGGATGTCCTCAGGACACTTACTGAACTCCTTCGTCACCCTAACCAGAGGAAACATTTCGAGTGGTGTAATAGGTGTCCAGTGGAACGATTCCGGTGGCCGAGTCAATTTCGACCGAAATTCACAGGCAAGACGATCCTCAATTCACGCGAAAGCTTATTTCAGTGTTCCAGGACATGTAACAACATGAACAAATCCAGCAGGATTACCAGGATTAGTACCAGTATTAGCAAGTGCCCGTGCTGCTAGTATGGTATCTTCTAACATCGAAATATACTACTAGCTGCCTGTCGGCAGTTAATGAATATTATGCGGCCATCTCGCTGTGGCAGATGGACTTCGGCGCAAATATTCATACATTAACTTTCGTTTTCGTCTTTATACCTGATCTACACTGGTCTACGCCAAGTTAGCAGTCAATTAAATTAAAAAAAACAACAACTGAAATATTGTTTCGCCACACTAACGCAAATGAAACACTCCAATCTACGTGAACGTGGTAGTCATCCGGTGGATTCTAGGATTCTAGGAAATCCTGCTTGGGCAGTCAACTTACTGTATCAGATTTGGTGGGTTCCAGACGTTGCAGTAGGTTGGGCGGGTAACTTGACCCAAATGTGATTAAACTCGCGTCGTCCGGCGGGACCTCGTAGCTCAATTTGTTAGAGCGTTGGCCGTATTAAAGACTTTACCTTATTGTCGTGGGTTTGAATCATGCCGAGGCGCCGACGTTTTCACATTTGGGTCAATATTAAATCTACAACAGTCAGCTTTTAACTGGTACCTGTGCTGCCAGTATGATATCATGTGACCCCAAAATATACTACTGGCTGCCTGTCAGTAGTTAGTGAACAGTATGTGGTTATCCCGCTGTGGCTGATGGACTTCGGCCCGAATATTCATACATTAAATTTCCGTGTGCGCCTATAGACCTTAATACAAACTGATCTACTCCAAGTTAGCAGTTAATCGCTGTGGAAATTAAGAAACAACAATTCAGTCATTGTTTTCCCACACTAACGCAAATGAAACAGGCAAATCTGCATAATCCCCGTGGATCTTTCATCTCAGCATCGTCGGCAAGATATTTGCCTTCATGCTATCCCAAAAGTGGGACTTTCAGAGGCGACGTGATCCACCGTATACCCCACAACGCTGGCGCGGTCGTCACTTGAGCGAATTTGTTTGTAATGGTAGGGAAGACTATCGCTGCGTATACCGCGCTCGCTCTTGCTACGCCTACCGTGTTTCGATGACACAAAAGTCAAGAATACCGGAAGTGAGCTTGGGTGCAGTGTTGCAGAAGACTGAACAACCCGCCTACGCGTGCGCTGCACGTGACCCGTTCCCCAACTCCTCGAGTGTCGAACTCCAATTACCGAACTCAGCTCCACATGAATATAAAATGCAACCCTAACTTGAACCACATTCTGCCAATGCGGTCACCAGTTTCCACTGAGACTGAAGCTGGATGTACGATGAGTAGTTGACGATCGATACAGGTGCAAACCAGAGATACACAGGTAGAGGCGAAGGAGAGAGTCGGATGTGCCGGGAAATGCGATCTGCTTCCGCGTCACCTTAGCAGATCTATAGGCCGTCAGCCGAGTCGTCCTCTAGGGAGTAATGGAAAAATTTGGATATCCCGAACCTTTCAGTCTGCCGTGTCACGCACAATGTAGCTTCATCGTAAATCTTGTGTCGGCGACAAATGAGGTGAAGCAGGCCTGCATCGTGGACCCAACTTTCCGTTTTCCTTTTCACCGCAATGTTGATGAATGCATCTTTACTAACAATCACACCAACTGTAAACTCCTCAGCCTCCATCGTATACAGGCAGCCAGAAAAACCTCTAGGGACATGATTCATGAGCTCTTTGCCGACGACTGTTCCCTGGGTACTGCAACTGCGGCGGATACGCAGCGAAGTCGGAGTATTTTTGCCTTTGAATGCGCTGACTTCGACCAACTATCACGCGGAACACGGTTGTCATACGCCAACCGAAGTCAACTTTTGAATGCAACTCGTCCCCACTCGGATCTTGGTGACTTTGTCTTGCCTCCAGAACAGTGGGCGTGGGAGCAGCCGGCGAGGTTTATGCTGCATAAGTCCGTTTTATTTTAATTGAATTCCCGAGCAAGTCACCACTGCGCCCATCCCGTGGATTGATAATGGGCCTTGTCATTTACATTGGCCGAATTATCGTAAGGCGACATGAGATATGTTTTAGACCGTTTGTTTGATTTGCTTGATTAGAGGCGACCTGTCCTTTTCCAAAAAATAAGTAACGATCCCCGTTGTTTCTTCTAAAACGCGCCTCGTAGATTTTTCGATAGTATTCACTCAGAAATCTAAAAATACCGAACATAGCTTTTTGGGGGATTAAAATAAATCAGCGGTTGATAAGATTTAAGAAGCATGAAATCAGCTTTTTAGCGCGAGATCGAACTGACAAATAGGCTTCGGTGGTGTCTTAAAAGCGCCGTGCGCGATCAAGACGCCTGTTTCGAGTTTGGCGAACTTCCTATGTTTTAATTAATTGGTTTTTTTAGCGTTCTTCACATTTACTTTTAATTTTTCTGGTGCCTGATGATAGCTAAATTATTGATTCTCCTGTTACAAATAATGTTGACTGGTTAGTATATTCCTCGCAGCAGATTTGCATTTTCCGGTCCAATAAACATATAGGATTCAAATTAATCAAAACCTTTTGCGCCGTAAGTTAAACTTCATGCGTAAGTGTACACTGTTGCTGTTGCCTGCAAGAACAAGTATTTATGAGGGTCTAAGGAACATATTATAGTAAGAGAACCAGGACCAGTCGGCCATCGAACACTCAAGTCGAGCACTCTTCCGACTGAGCTACAGATCCGCATCTAATCGATTGCGATGCGGAATAGCGCTTCTCTGATCTGGTATCAGGACGGGAAAAACATGTTCCCTTCCTTTTCAACGGTGTTCTCCCACCCTTTCCGTTTCAGGTTCCTCGGTTGGTTCTCTTGACTCATTCTCCTATCCGGTCGATATTAACCCACACTCGATTGCTGACCCGGAATGGATATTTGGGGATCAGTCTGCGTTGGTGGATCGACTAACAGAAAAGTACAGAATGTGTGAGTGTTCCGTGTTCCTTTTTGAGAGACAGTTACCG
>CACRXP010000450.1:76840-92025 GCA_902702965.1 Spirometra erinaceieuropaei | reverse complement strand
CCTCCTTCCTCCTTCCTCCTTCCTCCTTCCTCCTCCTCCTCCTCCTCATCATCATCATCAAAAGTGAGGTAAAACAGTTATGAGTGACCGGTTTCATTAGTGGCGACGAAAACCCGAGTTCGTGACCTTTCACGGGGTTCGGAGAAACGGTCGCCGACGGAGTGTATCGTCTGACCGTCCAAGATAGCGCCCAGCAGCCTCTAAACCCGTGTCTCCTGTCATTTTGATTTACTAAAACCCAACGACGATGATGGCCGCAGAGCGATGCTTACGACCTGCCGATTGTCACCGACGACAAATGCTGATCGGTCTGTCGAATCTATTCCTAGCCATACTGCTGAATAACCACGGCTGCGTGACTCACTGCTGGTTATACTTCGTCGTTTTACCCACTAGACCGTCAGTAATTCCAGCCTTTTGAGTAATTTTCCAACTACCCATGGAGACAACAGCAAAACCCCCACAGGCCACGCCACGTTGGTCTTTGGGTAAGCCACTACTAATAGTCGTTTTGTCCGAAATCGTATCCCGCTGGAGCTCTGTAACTCGTACGTCTGTGTGGACCCATATTTGCTGTGCATGTCCAGAAATCGTTGGCGAGATTTGGTTCTACGGCCTCCATCTGATTGATACCATATTGTTAGTTTACTAAAACAATACTAGCTAACATACCTAACTTAGCCACTCACTGGATTAAGAAGAGGGAAGAGGGCGCAAGCAGAGCTCGGAGCAGGCACAGGGAAGCGAGTGAAGATGGCGTGTACACACTGCTTCCTCGGCACAGCCACTCGCTGGAGATATGGAAGATAAGGAGGGCGCAATCACAACTGGAAGGCCTTTGGGAGAAGCGCGTGGTAACTTGCAGTGCATGGCCACTGTAGTGGAACCGACCGAGTTCCAAACCGTCCGAACAATTCCATTGGCAGGTCTACTTGACCATCCAGTGAATTAGGATAATAAAGAGAGCGCAAGCAGGGCTCGAAGCACGCAAAATGTTATGAACTCTACATGTTGCCTTTTTAAATGCATAGAGGAATATATGGTTTTCCTGAAGCAGGAAGTACTCGCCTTGTAGGCTGAAATCGCTAAACGCTAATGCAACTGCTGATCTGGCTGAAAATTATTTCGGAATTGGAAAACTTTTTCAAAACCGTAACTATACCCTTTCTTCGAGTATAAAATGTGAAGATGACTTGATTTGCTACCAAAAGAGAAAAAGAGCATATTTTGTACATTTTTTTCACAAAATGTATTTGAACTTAAAAGGCCATTGAGATCGACGTGAAAAATGCATACTACTTAGTTAGTGATTTTTGGAGAGTGCGGTTTTTACAGTGTACGCAAAAGCCAGCATTCTGGCAAGTCTGAAATATCAGAGGTTTAGGCCGCACGATGATCATTGTTACAGCTCCACCGAAGTAATCCTCCCTAGTTGAAAACGCCTTTCACGATTTCGGTTAACATGCCATGAGATCATAGACTCACTGTATTTATACCTGCTGAAACTCGACTTAAGTGTCCTAATCTGCTTTTCTATAGTCTCTCATAAGTGTTGTACTAACTGAGGATGATTGTATACCCCCGAAACGGGCCGCGCAGACACGGCAAGCATCATAAATTGCACGCCCAGACGCAGGTCCACGCCGCGCCAGCAATCTGCGCCAAATCTTGCCTCAAATTTTATTGGCAGGGGGGGGGGGCTCGGGCAGGTAGGTGAGTAAGCAGAGAGTGCGGTAGATGCCGCGCAAGTCCAATAGCACCATAAACTAACTCACGCGTACAGTGAGTGACCGATCTCATGAAATGTTTGCCGAAATTCTGAAATGCTTTTTCGATTAGGAAGGATTAGTTAGGCGCGGTTGTAATACCGATTATCATGCTGCACAAGCCTATAATATTTCGGCATTGGCAGGATGTCAGCTTTTAAATACAGTGCTTTTCAAACTCCTGTAGAAACCGTCCTTGGTCAAAAGTGGCTACTTAGTTGGCATGCATTTTCCCATCAATTTTTAATGGTATTGCAAATTCAAATATATTTTTGAGAAAGCACGAACAAAAATATGCTTTCTTTCAGTCGTTTGATAGAGGCCTACGCCTTCTTTATATTTTATACTCGAAGAAGGGGTATAATCAGGTTTTAAATAAGTTTTCTAGTTGCCGAATAACTTGGAACCTGATTAGTCGTTGCACTAGCACTTATTGATTTCAGTCTACAACGTGCATGCGCTCCGCATAAAGGAAATCACATATTCTTCTATGCCTTTAAAAAGGTACCATGTGGATTCTTTAAAATTTTGCAATGAATACGGACTATGATGTACATTTAATGAGGATCAGTGGTAAACGGCGATGTACGATGCTATGTTAATGGGCATTGCGCGGTCTTGAAAAATTTCATCATTGGAAACTTTTTTAAAACCTAATTATACTCCTTCTTGGAGTATAAACTATAAAAAAGACGTAGTTCTCTATGAAACGACTGAAAGAAGGCCTGTTTTTGTGGTTTCTTTAAGGTATATTTTAATTTTCGAGACCATCGCAAAACCAATGGGAAAAATGCATGCTCCTTAAGTAGTCATTGGCGGGAATACAGTGTCGCAACACTTAGAATTGTCTATTCCCCCACCAGCCTGTCTTACGGGCGGACTACTACC
Organism: Spirometra erinaceieuropaei; assembly: GCA_902702965.1. Lineage (NCBI taxonomy): Eukaryota > Metazoa > Platyhelminthes > Cestoda > Diphyllobothriidea > Diphyllobothriidae > Spirometra > Spirometra erinaceieuropaei. The sequence goes on along the minus strand of CACRXP010000450.1, from coordinate 89,371 downwards.
ACTACTTCTACTACTACTACTACTACTACTACTACTACTACTACTACTACTACCACTAATACTACTACTACTACTACTACCACCACAACTACTACTGCTACTACTACCACTACTACCGCTGTTACTACTAATACTACTACCACTGGCGGGAATACAGTGTCGCAACACTGAAGAAAACTTTTTTCCCCGTCTACCACCACTGATACGGCGAATACTACTAATAATCCTACTATTAGTACTACTACTACTACTACTACTACCACCGCCACCGCGGCTGCCAATGCTACTCTACCAACGCTTACAGTATGGGTAACTAACTGCAATAATACTAGCATCAGTAACGGAGTGTTGCGACACTGGTATCCAATCTAGTCATTTTTTTGCCAAGTATGCTTTCTACAGGATTTTGAAAAGCACTGTATTTAAGAGCTGACATCCTGCTAAGGCCGAAATATTATAGGATTGTACAGCAAGATAATCAGTATTACAACCACGCCCAAGTAATCCTTCCTAATCGCAAACGCATTTCAGAATTTCAGCAAACATTTCATGCGATCGGTCACCCATTGTAAGTCATAGCCCCTGTGCCTATCATGCTGTGGGGAACACGACGGTCATCGCTGGTTACCATGGTTGAAACGTACTTCTTGAAGATACAAGCCACGTTAATTGTATTTCTTACGGACATCTTGTCGTCTGATTCCATTCAGGCCGACGGGGTCCTCCTATCGGCCTCTGCAGATGGAACAGTCCGTCTCTGGAACATCCCGCCTAGTCTTCAACAGTCGGCATTTGGCACGGGCAACACCAGCGCCGCAACACTTCCACCGACCAGTCTCGCGGCCAACCGAGTCTACCGACCGGCTGCCCTGCTACCACCGTCGGCCCCCGCCCCCGCCGCCGCCGCTGCTTCGCTGCCCACTTCAGTAACCTTCCTGTCCACTGATGCGGACTCCTTTGCCGTGGGTCTGACCACTGGCGAGGTCTGCGTAATCTCCCTGGAGTCAGGTCGCCTCTTGACGCTATTTGAAAGTCATCAGTCCGCGATGCCGAACACATGTGGTGAGAATGACTGCTGTCTGTCTGCTCTCTACCTGCTGCTGCTACTGCTGCTGGTGTTCGCTGATTTTGTCTTTCGGCAGAACGATAGTCTTCTTCCAGTGGTCCATTGAAACCGTGTAAGGTTTTGGATCACCGGACAGTTTTTTGTGAAGCGTGGCTTTACGACGGACCGTTTCATGTGTGTGGACGTCTCAACTTTTTGGTACAGAATTGTCCAAAATCAGGGCTGGTTCGTCGGGCCAGTCTTGTAGACTTTCCTGTGTGACCGAAAATTCTGTTTATGTTGATAAGTCTTATCGGCAAAGATGATGAACACGGAAATGGTCATTTCTGCCTTATTTTTCGTTAACAGTCGTTGATGACCTAACCGTGTCCGTCCTGCAATCAGGATTGAGACAGGTGGATAGTACTCACATGCGACTTTTCATCAAGGAGCTAGCCCAGTAGCTCCAACGGGTAGAGCGTTGGGTTAGCTGTGTTAGATGACTAGGCCTTAAGTGCACAAGAACCCCTGGCTGGGCTATCGCTGATGGTTACAGTAGGTGGGCTAACTCATTTTCGATGCACCTAAAAGTCCAATTATATTTTAAGAAAAACATGCATAAAAATATCCATTCTTTCGCTCATTCGGTAGAAAACTACGTCTTCTTCTAATTTTATACTCCAAGGAGGAGTATGATTTGGTTTTGAAAATTGTTAGATTTTTTAATAACGTGAAATGGCCCTTCATAAAACGGCATGTCCCTGCATTTACCAATCTGGCTTGTAAAGTTAACATAATGGCTCAAATCCACTGCTAAATTTTATGAACCCCATATGGTCTCCTCTTAATACTGTAGAGAAATTTACGGTTTTCCGTGCACGGAAAATATACGGCTTGTAGTTTGGAAACCCTGAATCCATGTGCAACAGCAGGTCGGAAAATCGAAAATCAATAAGAAAAAATCATGCTAGATAAGTAGTCATTTTTTACAGAGTGTAGTTTTTGCATGCGGCCGGAACGAAGTTCTTTCGATAGCTGGCATCCTGATATAACTGAAATATTATAGAATTATGTTGCAAGCTGACAAGTTTTAGAACCCTACTTAATTAATATTTTCGAAGCGAAAACGCATTTCAGAATTTCGGTTGAAATTTCATGAGTTAGCCCACCTACTGTAGTTACCTAGGGAGGACCATGTGAGCGTCTGTACTCTTTGTCTGTAATACTTGTCGATGATTGGATACTAGTCGCGATTCGTGGGCTGTCTCACTCAAATCCAGGGCAAAACTACACATTTCCTCCTTGTTATTTGTATGGCCCGACAAAAGCCACTCTTGCCTTGCTAGTCTTCCCTCCCGGGACGTATTCGGGGTTGGGGTATATAATCCTGATCAGTGTGCGTTGTGAACCAGGTGGTGTGGTGGTACTCCTAGTCGTGACAGCTACCGGCGGTCTCTCCCGCCTCCGGTCTTCTTGATTTGATTATGACACCGGATTCAGGTGGGGGAGAAGGAGAGAGCCTCCTTTTGAAGAAGGAGACACGATCGCCGGGACAAGAGCTCTATTAGCCTGACGTTTCGGATTCCTACTCGAATCCATCATCAGAGACAAAAAAGCAGAAACGGGTGGTTGCTGCACAAGGGGCTGCGGTATTTATAGGATGCAGCAGTCATGCTACCGCCTGCCTATCACTTTATAATCACTTTGGACAGCCTCTGTGAGCCACAAATCGTTTGCAACTACACTAGAATGATTCACTATTTGGAATATCCGCCAGTTTCACATGTAGTAGCCGCTAACTTAAGCAGGTCAACAGGTAACCCTGTTGCTTATTGGCTGGGTGTCCCGTTTCATAAACTTCAACATAAAATAATCAATTCCTAAAGTGGTAAACAGTTAGCGATTAATGGGGAACAGAGCCAGTACTTTTTGGTAGGGTTGAAACGACCGCTCCCGATACTTGTTACACCTTTTCAAGACGAACGTAGTAGGATTTTTGATTCTGGATATCCAACACGGGGTCCTTATTGTTGAGAGAATATAGCTTGGTCCCATATGGCTGTTCAGTTCATTGTAATGCTGAATTAACTGTCGCGTGACGAAGTGTTGCCGAGTGCTGCATCAGGAGTCCCGCAACTCTCCCCCCGATGCGTAGCATTCCATTCTAGACGAACTAGCCACTTTACGAGTGCGCATCTCCATGGTGCTTTATGTTGGGTCGCCTGGGCTTCCAAATGACCCTAACAACAGAGCTGCGCCAGTCGTAAATTTTACGCCGCCACCCACTCGTGCTGTCTTTTCAATTACTGAATCTAGCGCGCAACTGATTCTTGGCATTTTTTCCGTTTCAGACGATTCGCCGCCCGCGTTTGCCGGTCCTGTAAACAGTCTTGTTTCACACCCAACCCTTCCTCTTCTGATCTCTGCCCACGAGAACAGGCAAATTCGATTTTTAAATACCAGTCTCGGAAGGTGTGTACACAGTATGGTCGCTCATCTGGACGCGGTGACCAGCATAGCTGTCGACGCACAGGGTTCCTATCTTCTTTCAGCGAGTACGCCGTTAGACTGTTAATACATAAAATATACCTACTCATTTCTTTTAAGCAGGCATTTTTATATCACATCTTTTGTTTGTCGATACTTAGGCCACGACTGTTCGATACGCCTGTGGGATATCGAGACGAAGACTTGCGTCCAAGAGTTGACGAGTCATCGGAAGAAGTTTGACGAGTCTATCCATTGTGTTGCCTTCCATCCAACACGGCCCTTGATGGCCAGCGCTGGTGCCGATGGTCTGGCCAAAGTCTTCGTATGACTTCCAAGGCAGCCTTACCCATGGGACGTATTTTAGTGACAATCGTAACTTTTCTTCCCCCAACTTACCAACCCCTGCATTTACATGGTCGCAGTACACTCCAACTCTGACGGACTGACCGCAGCGACCTTTCCTGTGTCTCAGCCAGCTTCGAGTTAGTTTCCAAGGTCATTTTTACTTCCCCTATCCCCTTTCAGATCAAGAATGTCGACCACACCATTCAGTTCACCTTTTTCTTGTCCTCGGTTCTGTCATCTAATGACAGAGCCAGGCTGTGACTTGACTTCGGGTTTTTTGCGACTCCCCTCCTTCATCGCCACCATATGACCTCTTGGTATATTATATTTTATTGTAAATTGACTTACACCTACCTGGTTCTACGTGTGGACCTCCCACACATAAATATATACCTTTGACGCCTTTTTGAACAAGTTTTCGTTACGGTGCAACTAGGGAAAATGCGTCTAAGTTTAAGAAAGCTGCTGAAAATTGCAGGTGAAAGTGCCGGAGCATCAGCTCATTCTACAGAGTTTGAGTCTAAAATGCAAGGTCTGGTCATATCCCGCTCAGCTTAACTCAGTGTCCGACATTAGCGCTTTAACGGTCGAATGTGGGAGCGGTGACCGCCCAGCGAGACAGCTTGGAGTGACGTGAATGTCAAGTTATCCATATTTTGCATCAATCTGCCCGCAGCTTCTGGCTACGGCTTGACAGCTGTTGAAAAAACTGGTGACGTTACTGACTACTATACGTCCAGCAGTGTTGATAGGAATCTGGTGCGTGCAAACAAGAGGCATTGCAATGTATATTTTCAAGCTACGATCTCCATGCAGACGAACGTTATAAGGAAGAGAACTGATGTGCCGTAATCTTGGTCGACAGTGTCATCGTTGATAAGTACAGATGGACGCAGAGTGCGGGTAGATTGGTACAGTACTTTTTCGGAATTATTGTGCCTTCATTCAGCCAATCAACCCTGACCACCAGTACTGTATCAATCTACCCGCATTCTCTGTCGTCCCTCCTCGCTACTATATATATATATATATATATATATATCAAAGGCAGGAAGTCAGCATCACAAGCCCAGGTGAACATAGTTCGCGCCCAAACACCGATGACGGGGGCCAGCATGCCGATAAAGGAGAAACAGCCAACGGGCCTGCAGCCACCGAGGTGCACACGGGCAGAGGCAAACGGGCGACAATTACGAGAAACGCGGGTCAGGCACAACAAATGCGGGCAATGCAGACGAGGTCAATGATCGTTGCCATCACGACACAGCCCACCCGACGAGGAGACGCAGGAAGGGACCGACCAGCACGACAGCAATTAGCTCCTCCCCCCGCAGCAGATCCTGCACGAATAGCAGTAGGAACGACAACACTCCCGCATGCTCAGCACCCAAAAATACTGTGAGGCGCCGTACAGAACCCACCTCCGACGATGGAAGTTTGTTTGCTTTTGAAACGTCAGGCTATTAAACCTGTGGTTCCCGAGATCGCCTCTTCTTCTCATTTATCCCCGGGGACGCGCATTTTCGCTTTAATTGGCAATATATATATATATATATATATAGGCAGAATGATATTACCGACAAAGACAAGGGAGACTGGAATGGCCATTTCTGGCTTATTAGCCGTCGTCAGCCAGCCATACCCAAGCCCGAGTGTGGAACACCCGAGCCTCGAACTCGCGACCTGTTGGTTTAGAAGTCCACGCCTCTGACCACTGAGCCACGAGCCTGTTGCCCTGTCGGTTTCGATCGGGAATATACAATGGTAGGGGCGCTCACCGATCGTTCATACGGAACTCACTCGTTCCGCTGTGCCTTAAGGGCTCTCTCTCGAGCTCAACCAGCAGCAGCCGCACAGCGGCGCATGATATATAGGCAGAGTGGTTGGCGACGTGCGACCGTACGTCCTTTTGATTTACGGCTAAGGCGTGTTCATGCACCCGCGCGCAGTCGTTTGTCGGCCATGCTGCAGTAGGTGGCCAGACAGTCTAGACATTTGACGCGGTAAATGACGCCTGACGTATCTGCAGGTGGAAGCCGGCCCTTGGGATGCATGAGTAAACGGCAGATGGTGGCCTCGGGCCGGTGTTCAACGCACCCCCTTAGTGGTCTAACATGCGGTCAGTGGTTTCAGAGACATTTCTCACGCACGGCAAAACGCGGGCGATTTCAGGTCTTTGTGTGTTCTCACCGTCGGTCTTCGTGTGCATCCGGTACAAGCCACTGAGTACAAAACTGCGTGGATACCCATTGGCAAGGAAGAGGCGCCATAGGGTTTTACGCTCCCGCAGCTTCTCGGCTTCTGTGCTGCAGTGTGTGCGGATGCGGCGAAAAAGCGTCCGGACGCAGCTGCGTTTATGCGAGAGGGGATGGTTGCTGTTGTAGTGGAGAAGTTTCTCCGCGTTTGTCGCATATCAAAAGACACCAGTCTGGAGGATTCCGTCTTCTTGCCTCGTCACCTGAACGTCGAGGAACGGAAGCACTCCATTATTTTCTTCCTCCATGGTAAATTGGACTTGTGAAAATCGGAGTCCACTTCCCATTTAAAGTTGTCTTTTACGTCTCGGTGTAGGATGACAAAGGTGTCGTCTACGTAGCGCATCCAGAATTTCGACTTTTAGGAATAAAGTGCCCGAGTTTCCAGTTCTTACAAGACAGCCTCAGCCAGATAGCCGGAAATCGGGGATCCCATTGGGGTTCCCTGAATTTGCCCGTAAATTTGATCATTAAAAGTAAAGTACGTGCGTAAGCAGTAGTCCGGTATTTCCATTGCATGCGTCCTCTTAAAAGGGTTTCCCTCTTCGCCGTTTTTTCTCCCCAGTAGGTTACTGACGACTCCTATGGTCAATTCTTTAGGGATGGAGGTGAATGGACAGACGAGGTAGAAGGATACCATTACCGCGTCGAGGGCTATCATAAAACATTTTATTTTTTCCAAACGGTGTGTTGCAGATACGGCTCTGTGTTTTGAGCCGTCAGGCAGCTTGACAAGCTATTTAGCCAGTCCGTAAGTGGGCATGCCTTTAACATTCTCATAGTTAATCAATCGTGTATTACCCTTTTATTGTTCGCAACTTTCTCCCAACGTTCAGGCAGTTTGTGAATCTCGCGCATACATAAATCAGCGTGTTTAGACGCAAAGATATCATCGATGAGGGGCTGAAGATTCGCACTGTCAATGGCAGATACCCCGGTCAAATTTTTTTCAAACGAACGGAAAAGATAGCAGTCCGGTTGAGTAGGGTAAGGAGAATATGGCGGATGCGAAACAACGTCCCAGCCAAGTTATTCGATGACTTTTTTGTGAATTTTGCGACCTGTGGTGCAAGAATGACACCATTTCTAATTGGGCGTTTTTGTTGAATTGCTCTATATAGATTATGAAGCTCTTCATTAATGGTCTGATTCCTTTCAAGCAATTCATCGTGGGTGATCCCTTCCATATCTCGCCAGTCAACAGCGTCTTATGAGACTGAAGATCAGGTTTGGTTCGAGGTGTTGCTTGGGACTTGAACATTCTTTCCTTCATGTGCAAGCACCATTTTTCATGTCCAGTAATAATTTGCTCCAAAAGTCGTTTGCGTTGTTGACGTCCGAGGCAATGCCGGGCCAGCACTGAGACAAAACGTCTACACGCTGAATCCCGTTGGGCTCATTCAAGACATGCGGAATCCAAGAGCCAAACGTTCGGACCTTTCTCATAGATCGTCGATTTCGAGTTGCTGTGTATATACCGCATTCAATCTATCTGTTCATCTTTCGGAATTTTTGGCGGAGATCTATGCAAATCAAAGCACTGAGCCGATCCTTGTCTAAAACTGACTTCCGTTCAGGGCGCGGAGCGTCCGTCGTACTGAAATCGCCTTCCTTGAGATGGGCAGGCCATTTTAGGCTACTCTCTCAGCAATAAAATCTTCTCCGTAATCAGCACAAACGCTTCTGCCGGTCTCCATAAAACGTTAATAAGGTATGTCGAAAATGTCCATTTTTTCGATATGAAACTCCATATGGGGCTCGGAAACACGACCCTGCTTGACCGACAAATAATCCTACTGTTATTGATTTCAGTAGGCTCAGCGCTGATTGATATGCTTCGCGGACTTGTAGTGGTTATGATCTGCGATTACATTATGATTCGGATCAGGGTGTAAGGTTAGGGTTTATTGTTAGTATTTAGGGTTTAGGGAAAGGGCTCAGGGTAAGAGTCTAGGGTTCGGGTTTAGGGCCACAGTTTAGGTCAGTTGGCACCCGCTTCCTACAACTTTCATCCACGGCTTATTTCTGATTGGTCGCATTTCTGGGCGGCTCCCTTTAGGTGACCTTGATCGGCCAATAACCATTGTTCCCACTGGATTTGGTTTTTTCCGGTTACTGGCGGCGAATTTTTGTATTGCGCACCGCTTACGCTGACATTTAACACCCACTAAAACAGACTGGCAAATTTACCTATCACACACATTTTCCTTCCATTTTCTCACATTATTTAGTGTTTTCCAACAGATACACATGTAAAAGCCCTGTTACCAGGCTTCCATTAATGGATGCGCCTGGGCTTCTACGTTTTCCAACTGGACCTCATTTCCGAGCCTTGTCTTCCATTTTCCTTTAGCTGCATATATATATTTATATAGGCAGAATGATATTACCGACAAAGACAAGGGAGACTGGAATGGCCATTTCTGGCTTATTAGCCGTCGTCAGCCAGCCATACCCAAGCCCGAAGTGTGGAACACCCGAGCCTCGAACTCGCGACCTGTTGGTTTAGAAGTCAAGGCCTCTACTCACCGGGCCACGAGCCCGTTGCCCTGTCGGTTTTCGATCGGGAATATACAATGTTAGGGGGCGCTCACCGATCGTTCATACGGAACTCACTCGGTGAGCGCCCCCTAACATTATATATTTATATATATGCATGCCAAGTGGGCGTTTGACCCTCGCTGTTGTTGGTAGGATCTCACTCGATCCCATTCTGTCCGCCCGTCAGCTTGTTATTGGCAAAAATGAACGCTGTGTCATAGGACACATAGCACAGATAATACATAGGCAGCTCGCTAAGAGTGCAACAGGCCAGACGCAGACATCTGTGAAGGTCAAACGCCCACTTGACATGCTTATATAGCTCACTTCATAAGGCCTATGACGTACTGATGATCGGTAACGACCGTGAAACAGCTGTCTGCGTCTGGCCTGTTGCACTCTTTGCGAGCTGCCTATGTAATATATATATATATATATGCTGGAAGGTAGGCATCCCAAGAAATATAAGTCGAAGTCGAATGTGTGCTTTGGGAAAGCAAGTTTATTGTGCAAATTTTCGACGCCGGTTCCCCGAGTCGTCGTCAGGCACAGACGGAAAGCAAATGCGCCAACACAGTTAACATCCTAAGTACACGTAAAAAAATCTCTAATCGCCTGACGCTCACGCCAGTAAGCGGCCGTCGTGTTTGTCAGTCCGTTCTGATTGGTCCCCGCCTCTTCCATCTCTCCTTGAGATTGCTGTACGCGGCATCCAACTCGATGTGCCTGTTGATGCATGAATCGTCTGAGTGCATGGCCTCAAGGAACTCTCGGCCTTTCTTTGCGGGGCACACAGCGACAATGCGAGTTTTTTTCCCAAGCGAAAGTGTGTCCGGTGTCCAGGGTGTGCATGGCCACTTGAGATAGATGGTCTCGCCTCTTCACTGCCAACTGGTGTTCGTGGATGCGTGTAGAGGCGCGTTTTCCAGTCTGGCCACAATAGACGGCATCACACATTTCACAAGGGATCTTGTAAACGACTTCTTTTTTGTCCAAATAGTTAACCTTATCTTTAGGGTGCACGAGCTGAGTGCGTAGAGTAGTCGTCGGTCGGTGCGCCACCTGAATTTGGTGCTTCCTTAAGTGTCTTTCAACGAGTTCGGACACATTTTTAATGTAAGGAAGTGTTCGCCAAGTTTTCGGTTCGGCCGTCTGATTTGGGCTACCTGGCTCCTTTCTCTCCGACTCTTTCTGCCTCATGCATCGGCGCACAAAATCTCTAGGGTACCCATTCCGCGAAAACAATTCACACAAGAATTTTAGTTCGTCTTGATAACCTTCTTCATCAGAGCAATGTGTTTTTGCAACACCAGTTGGCAGTGAAGAGGCGAGACCATCTATCTCAAGTGGCCATGCACACCCTGGACACCGGACACACTTTCGCTTGGGAAAAAAACTCGCATTGTCGCTGTGTGCCCCGCAAAGAAAGGCCGAGAGTTCCTTGAGGCCATGCACTCAGACGATTCATGCATCAACAGGCACATCGAGTTGGATGCCGCGTACAGCAATCTCAAGGAGAGATGGAAGAGGCGGGGACCAATCAGAACGGACTGACAAACACGACGGCCGCTTACTGGCGTGAGCGTCAGGCGATTAGAGATTTTTTTACGTGTACTTAGGATGTTAACTGTGTTGGCGCATTTGCTTTCCGTCTGTGCCTGACGACGACTCGGGGAACCGGCGTCGAAAATTTGCACAATAAACTTGCTTTCCCAAAGCACACATTCGACTTCGACATATATATATATATATATATGCACTCGGATGAATCGTGCATCAACCGTCACATCGAGTTGGACGCCGCGTACAAAAGTCTCAAGGAGAAATGGAAGAGACGAGAGCCAATCGGCACAGAATGACGCAAATAGCGGCCGCTCACGGGCACAAACGCGAACGATTATCGATTTTTTTTTCCCACGTGCGCTGCCAGATGTTAACTGTTGTCGGCACATTTACTCTCAGTCTGCGTCTGACGACGACCTGGGGAACCGGCGTCGAAAATTTACGCAATAAAGTTCATTTTCCCAAAGAACGCCTTTAACTTCAACTTATATTTCTTGGGATGCCTACTCACCGGTGAGTAGAGGCGTTGACTTCTAAACCAACAGGTCGCGAGTTCGAGGCTCGGGTGTTCCACACTTCGGGCTTGGGTGTGGCTGGCTGACGACGGCTAATAAGCCAGAAATGGCCATTCCAGTCTCCCTTGTCTTTGTCGGTAATACTATTCTGCCTATATATCATGCGCCGCTGTGCGGCTGCTGGTTGGGCTCGAGAGAGAGAGTCCATAAGGCACAACGGAACGAGTGAGTTCCGTACGAACGATCGGTGAGCGCCCCCTAACATTATATATATATATATATCAACATGAGTAAAGATTCGAGGTCCTGATAAATTATCCCGTTCATCATCCCCAAAAGAAGACGAAGAAGAAATAGGGGCGATTGCATGGACCACAGATTTTTTTCCGTTCTGTCACCGAACTTCGGCTTGGACCAGGGTCGTAACTTCATAGAACGCAACAGGCAGCCTGGTCCAATCCGAAGTTCGGTGACAGAACGGCCAAGAATCTGGCGGGCGCTTCCTTACATTGACGGCGTCTCTGAGGCAGTCTCCCGTCTGCTAAGACCACTGGGGATTGGTATTGCCCATCGGCCAGAGTCAACAATTCGAAATCTGGTCATGAGACCTAAGACCCCCCTGCCACGCGGCGAAACAACGAACGTCATTTATCGGATCCAGTGCAGTTCCTGTGATATGAACTATATTGGAGAGCCCGGAAAACGACTGCACACCCGTGTTGCAGAGCACATGAGGGCAGTTAGGCGGATGGACCCGTTGTCTCTAGTGGCAGAACACTGCGCAAACTCTGGACACACGTTCGCCTTCCAGAATGCTGAAATCCTGGGCCGGGGAAATGACCGCATCACGAGGGAAACAATCGAGGCCTGGCACACTGGCGCGAACTCCATCAACCGCAGCGTAGCGCTTCCTGAGGCTTACCAGGCCCTCCGGACGCAGCTTAGTGAACAGAAGAGCAGAGTCAGGCCGCGACAAGACAGAAACTAAAGTACGGCCGAGTCCATGGGGGCCACACGCGCAGCTGTACTTCAACACGAATCTGACGAAGGTGCGATCGTCACTACAGCCACGTAGTCCACTTATCTGTCAGGTGTGAGGACGAACGATCGCAGTAACGTCAACGGACCTGATGAAGGTGCTATCATCACTGCCACTCATGCGGCAGGTGAGAACACAAGTGACTGTAGGGTGACAAAGAAGATTGCCAGCCTAGGACGAGAGCTAAGGTCAATGCAAACACGTGCGATGACAGCTAGCGTCCAAACGACAGCCCCCGAATAGACGCAAACCCGTTGTAACAAGATCGTCACCGTCTATAAATACTGTGAGGCGTGGTACAAAACTCACCTCCGACGATGAAATCTTGTTTGATTTTGAAACGTCAGGGCAATATAACTATGGTTCCCGAGATCGCCTCTTCTTCTTATTTATGTCCGGGGACGCGCATCTTCGCTTCTATCAGCAATATATATATATATATATATATATAGAGGCAGAATAGCATAACCGACAAAGACAAGGGAGACTGGAATGGCCATTTCTAACTTATTTGTCTTCGTCAGCCAGCCATACCCAAGCCCGAAGTGTGGAACATCCGAGCCTCGAACTCGCGACCTGTTGGTTTAGAAGTCAACGCCTCTACTCACCGGGCCACGAGCCCGTTGCCCTGTGGGTTTTCGATCAGGAATATACAATGTTAGGGGGCGCTCACCGATCGTTCATACGGAACTCACTCGTTCCGTTGTGCCTTATGGACTCTAATAAGTTAGAAATGGC
>CACRXP010000450.1:55747-71926 GCA_902702965.1 Spirometra erinaceieuropaei | reverse complement strand
AAACAATCACTGTCAGTCCGTAGATTACATTGTCTCGTAGTGATACGATTGGTAAGAGAGGAATGCCTTCCTTGTGCATTTTGGGAAACCGTAGAATCGGGCCAGGGTCGTTTCGTGTGCTCTCGCCATGCGTCGAAATGTACGGAAAATACGCCCATCGTCAAAGCGACTGAATCTTCTTCTCCCGCGTGGAATCAAACAGAGTATTCCTTTCAGTCACGTTTATCGCTTGAGTTCAGTCTGAGCGGCCTTGGCAGAAGTTTTATGCGTGCGGTGTTACGACTCGTGAACACTTTCAAAAGGACCCTCTTTTGATAACTACAATCGCCAGTGTTTACAATGATCCTGAAGAGGGACAAATCTAAATCGTTTATTTAATAATTTCTCACATCTCAATCTAAACCCCTTTGCGTCCAAATGCCTCGGAAAAAAGTTTCATTACGCATGCACAAACGGTAGGACACGATCAATTATAGTTACGTTATATTTAGGTCAAGTTGAGAATATCAATAGTTAAGGTGATATTGTCTTTCGTATCTGAACGTCAGGCGTATAGTCGGCAACAAAAGCAGTATACACCGTTTAGAATCAGAACAGAGGCCACACATGACCAATATTTCCCAGAGAAAGCGCGAACTTACAGTTAAAGATGGCTGCATTTAAGCTCAGCGCCCCAGCTTTTAGTCAATGAAACCAGAAGTTACCGGCTACAGACGTGCGGAGCTATCGATGAAGGTTGCTTTTCAATTTACTTTTTAATGGTCCACCATTGAGGTGTTATATTTTTGACTTGAGATCAGCAGTTTGCAAGCCTGAATTAGCCAGAACAGTCAGCAGCCCAAATATGTTATCCACCAATTTGAACTCCGTCGACCCCGAAGCGTTTTTTTACTAGAAGAAAAATCTTTCTGCTTACTGCGGTGCGCATGCACAATCGGTTCTCATGATTTAGGAGGAGACTGAAAGAATGGTGAAATCCTTGACTATTAAAATATGAAAACAAGTCCCAGGAGTAATAAAGTAGATCCCTGTAATATTCCACCGCGTTCACAGAGCGCCAAACGACCTTCACTGCATCAACACGTCAGCGGCGCATTGAGACTTGGCGAATTCGCCGACTACTGGGGACGCGCGACTAGGTTAATTACGATAGTAACCACCGGTGGGCTTTTGAAATCGACACGCCACTTTTTTCTGCTTTGAATTCACATGAGAACTTTCTACATACGCACCCGTTGACCTATTTTACTCATTGTTAATCTGAACCATAACAATGAGGTCGTTTATACATTACGTTTGCAGCGTTTTGAAGAAAGTAAAATCTGGCGCGAATTTTGTAAATCATTCACCTATGATTCTTCGTGACGTCGCCGGTAGCGGTTTCCGGCAGTTATCTTTTGTGATTTTCCGGTATTATCCTTTTCGCGTACCCATTTATGCACCGTGAATGGAGGTATTTTTTAAGAGAGAATTTAGCTACGATGATTCCAAAACAAAGCATATCTCTCCTTCTCTCGCTGTCTTCTATAGTCTCTGTTGTATGCAACGAAGTTTAATACCTTGGTAATATTAACTTTTTATGAAAAATAGTATCCCCATAGGAGTGGTATGTATCAACTCATCTTGAGTGCAGAATACTAATGGGTTTTTGAGTTGTAAAAATTCCCATTGCAGTATTCAGAAGATGAGTTGGCGAGGATACGCTTGTTTTCGATAAATTCTCCCCAGGCCGGTCAAAAATGTCAGTGACTAGAAAATCGATAAAAGTTAGTTTTAAAAAACACAGGCGGGGCGAGGGCGGAAGGGCGCGGAAAGTTGCGCGTGATTACGAAAATCGACTCTTTGCGTGCAGAAGAACCTCGTTCAGGCTCTGCGCTTATCGGTCTATAAGGTCGGCTAACCGCATGCATCTTCCCGCGCCCAACACGTTTTTTAAAATCAATTATTATCGAGTTTCTAATCACTGGCATGTCTGACTGTACCCCGTTCCCATATAATTGTTCAGGCCGGAGGAGAATTAATCGAAAGCAAACGCATGTTCACCAACTCGTCTTCTAAAATGGGTTTTTATTTATGCCCTGCATCTGGGCATCTACGGCCCACACAGACTAAGTAATTGAGTTAGACGGGGGAATCAACCCCTACGTCATATTCTGTGTTTAGACTGGGGAATCAACCGCTACGTCATATTCCGTGTGCCCACGGCAGAGCACATGTTGCGAGGAAAAAGGATGTAAAATTAAATAAAGAACGAGACAGCTAAAATACACAAGTTGGATTTAGAGGTGACAAGCAGGTTTTTTATACGCGAGTTTCCGAGGGTAAATGACTGCCTACAAACCTTCCTCAGACCTAAAACCCGTTAGGAACCAAATAAGCAACTGAGAATTCCTGTCTTCTTGCTACTCGTCAAGGGCAGCAATTTTCAGTTTTGCCTTTTAGCAGAAAACGCAAATTGAAACGCGTACGAGAAGACGACCGCTTTACCGGACAACTTAATCTCATTTCCACTGCAACCAATGGCGTTCACACAACCGAAGATTGCATGATGATGATACAAAAAGTTTACCGATAAAAGGATCAGCGCATTTAGACTAATTGCAATGGATGACTAACAGGAAACCGAATCAATCAATTTCATTAATAATCTGAGCTCTCATATATGAGTTTGTTGATGAAGATCGAATACAATAATGATATGAAGTCGTTGTGGACTACCATGGCGATGTCATGATAGATTTGGTTCAAAAGGAGAGTAAAATTCCCACAAAACTATAACAAGCTTTCTGATATCGACGACATATAGCTGACCACAATCTCCACAAATACGATCGTCAATTACGTTGCTGTTAATACCTATTCGAATAAGGCTAAAAATATTGATTTTACAAATGCAATACCACCTCCAGTGATGCTATCAACATCCATATCGACGGCAATACTATTGTTGGGTAAGTAGACTCAGTTTCTGGTCGTTGTTCATACGGCTATGTTAAAGAAAATTTATGCGACACTATCCGAAATTTTACCACAAGTCTTAAGAGAATGTGTACATTAGGTGGGCTAACCCATGAAATGTCAACCGAAATTCCGAAATGCATTTTTGTTAAGGAAAGATTTATTAAGTAGGGTTGCAAAACTAGTCAGCCTGCAGTATAATTCTATAATAGTTCAGTTACTTCAGGATGCCCGCTTTTGAATAAATATCCTTCCGGCTGCATGCAAAAACTGTACTCTCCAAAAAATGACTACATATGTAGCATGAATTTTTCTCATTGATTTTCGATGTCCCTAAATGTTCAATTATATTTCATGATAAACATGCATGACAACGTTAGGGGGCGCTCACCGATCGTTCATACGGAACTCACTCGTTCCGTTGTGCCTTAAGGGCTCTCTCTCTCGAGCCCCAACCAGCAGCCGCACAGCGGCGCATGATATATAGGCAGAATGGCATTACCGACCAAGACAAGGGAGACTGGAATGGCCATTTCTGGCTTCCTGGCCGTCGTCAGTCAGTCATACCCAACCCCGAAGTGTGCAACACCCGAGGCTCGAACTCGTGACCTGTTAGTTAGAAGTCAGGCACAACGGAACGAGTAAATTCCGTATGAACGATCGGTGGGCGTCCTCTACTAGTGCAGAGCATGTTGTCCACGTTATAAGTGTTGATGTGGTGCCGCATGATTGGACATTTTAGGGACTTTTCTTTATACCGAAAGATACTGTTTCATCAGACGAAAAATTTAAAGACGTCGCACTTAGCTGCCACTGGTGTACAAGAAAGAATATTTCGTGTGTGTTTTCTATCAAAATAAAATTGAATTCACAAAGATGTCTTGACTAGATGGGAAAAAGCATACCACTTACGTAGCCATTTTTAAGAGTTTGGTTTAGGAAGCTGACTGAAAAGAAGTGCATCCAAAGGTCGACATCCTGACGTGACTTATATATTTTGGGAGTCTGCTGCACCACAAACCATATTACAATACTAGGTTGAACCCGTTGATAGACTGGGGTCCCACAAACCATGGCTCAAGCAACTCGAGGTTCACGCGATTATCGCCTCTCGCCAGAAGTTCGGTCTCATCGAACTTGAATGTGTGGCCGGGTCTCGTCGAATGGGCCGCGACTTTAGAGTTGGCGTCATTTCTCCGCACCGCTGCCGCGTGTTCGGCGATTCGAGTCCGGAGCGGTCTTCCAGCCTCTTCAATGTAGTTGCTTTGCCCGCAGATATTTTAGGGGACTAAACTGGAAGGCAAAATTCCTCAACATTTTAAGGACGCAGAAACCAGCTACCTCAACAAGCAGAAAACAGCCTCGTAAGTCTGTGATAATCACAGAGTCACGCTGCTCAAGAGAATCTTCGTTCACATCCTTCTCAACCGCCCCAACAGCCATCTGGAACAGGGATTTCTCCCGGTAAACAGGTGTGGCTTCCCACGGCACCCCGAAACCGCCACATGATCTGCTCCGTCTACCAACCAGGAGATGTAGACACACCTAAACACTGCCTTCGTGGACCTGACGACAGGCTCCGGCACGGTTGATCGCGATGAACTCTGCAGAAATTGTGCAGAAATTCAGCCGTCCTGAGTGATTCATGTTCATGGTGTGTCAGCTTCATGACGGACGGTAGGACAGTTTGGGAAACATTCTCAGTGACCAATGGGGTCGAGCAAGGCTGCGTACCTCTTCAGTTCCATGTTGACTGCTATGCTGACAGGCGCCTACTACGATGAACGCTTTGGAATCAGCATCGTCTACAGGACCGACGGCCACCTTCTCGTGACTAGTGTCCCCGACCTGCCCCTCGCGAACGACTGTGCACTCAACATCGCGACGGAAGCGGGTACGCATCGAAGCAAGATTTTCTGTCTTTAATTACTCAAACTTCGGGCTGACCATCAACACGGACAATGCGGTCGTCACTTTACCTTAATACAACGACCTCCTCCTCACTGTCAAGGGCACCAAAATTAAAACCATGTAAACTTTCGCTAATAGGCGCAGTACGCTCTCATCAGCATCAAAATAGACAGCCACCAGAGTCAGGCAAGGCCTCGAATGATTGCGCGCCTTTGTAGGGAATCGTCATGACCTCCATTTCAACAGGAAACCCCGGGTGTATAAAGCTGCCATCTTGGCAAGACTGCAGTATGGAGCAGAGAACTGAACAGTCTGTGAGAATCATGTGCGGAATTTCAACCACTTCCACCTTAGCTACCTACAAAGAATGCTAAAGCTGAGATGGAAAGACAGGAATACGGACAGAGGTGTCCTTAAACGAACCGAGATTGTCAGCATCCATGCCGCGCTGAGGCGAATCCAATTGCGGTGAAGCAACTAACTCGCAAAAGCAGATGATTGGTGCCTACCGAAGGGACTCTTCTTTGGTGACATCTCAATGGGTGCTTGCCAACAAAGAGGACATAATGAAGCTAAATGGACACCCTGAAAACCACTTTCAAGCAACTGCAAACCAACCCGGACCCCAAGGAGAACCTCACCCAAAACCGAACGACCTAAGGAAGAGCAGTGAGGACAAAAACAACACTTTACGAAGCCAACGAGGTCTGACTGCGACCCTCTACTAGTCCTGAATCTTTCGACATCCTTCCTAAGGTGATATCCTCTTTCATGTACCCTGGCGTTACTTTGTCATCAATTCTTTCATTTTCCCTCCAAAATGAGTCTCTATTTACTAAGGTTTGTAAAATTCTTTATTACATTCGCCGTTCACGTCCCTACCACACACCTCAATCCTTAATCTGGAGATCCATAGATGCCTGCATTTTACTTGCTTTGCATAAAATGGTGTGTTAATTTGAAAACGAGTCCTCCAAATGCTTTCTTCTGCCGCCGGTGTTTCTTTTCTCTTTTTACTCAATGTTATCCTACAACAACATTTCAAAACGGTAAAGCAATTTGCTGGTCGACTTCTGGATGACGTCGCCCACCCCCCGTGCATTCGAAGTCTTCCCGCCCGATGCGTCGTGGTTTACGACTTATCTCTTGTCGCACATCGGCATGTCGAGATTCTGTATCGCCATTCCTGGCGCACTGTCTTACGTGTGAAGAGATAGAAATAAAGAAGCTAAGACTTGAACTGTCCCCCTAATAATCGCTCCTTTTGTGTTAAACTTTTTGACTCTTAAGTAATCTAGTAAATCATTTTCTGCCCATAGTGAATGGGGCCCACATTTTACTGAAAGTTTTGAATTTATGCTTTCAAAATAAAGCGAATCTCTCTCTCTCTTCTGGTGGTGCATAATGAAGTCGTTCCATGTAGGTTTCCTATATTTGTTAATGATTCCACGGGTTTTGGCAATTAACTCGATATTTAGCTTACTGCAAGCGGCTTGCAAGCCATAGGAATAAGTCACCAAACGTCAAGCCGGAGAAGGGTAAGAAGTCATCACAAAGAGCCAAAAACGCAGGCCTTGGACAGAATTCTTTCGGCCACTACAAAAGGTACAACCAAGTCTTCTGATCGAATCGCTGTTGCCTACATTGCCTGCAAAGGAACCTCTCAAATCGTTCTGTGGTTGCTCACTCCTACGGGCTCCTTGAAAATGGGTCCATCTGGCCACACATGCTGATGGTCGTTCTTATCCACCGCCTATTCTAACGTCGTCCTCTGAGTGTTGAATTCCCAATCGCTTCTGACCCACGCGTATCAGCCGTGGCGTAGTGTTAATTCAGTCGGCTTATACATCAACTATGGGAAAACGGGAGTGTTTTCTAGGTACACTCCGGACAGGGAGGAGGAACGCCCAGGAACGCTGGACGTCAACTTGAAGAAGTGCACGGTCCAAATTTTTCCAGACAACAGGGACGGAAAGACACTGTCATCCACGCCGACGCTACCTGCAGAATTTCTGCAAGCATTAGCAAACATGCTGAAACGGATCGGTATCCTCTATCACCAGAGTGATTCTCATGTGCCTGGTCTACGTAATCCTACTTTATGGTCTCGAATTTTGAGCTATATCCGTGGATGGGCGAAAACTGGATGCATTGGATCTCCGCTGCCTGAGAGTAACTCCCCGAGTAAAATATATATGTAATCAAAACTCGAAGCGACAACATAGCGAGTGTAGGGCATGCCGTCCAAAATGACGACTGGGCCTTCGTAGATCCCTTTTACATTAGCAGGATAGCATAACCGACAAAGACAAGGGAGACTGGAATAGCCACTGCTGACTCACTGGCCGTTATCAGCCAGCCATGCCGAAACCCAGGTTTGCTACTCCGAAACCAACGCTCTATCCGCTGAGTCATGGGTACGATGTTCTGTCGGTTGCGATCGAGTATAATGACTCGGGGCTCAGTCTAGAGTCCTACCAGCAGCCGCACGGCGGCTAGAAATGGCAATTACAGTCTCCCTCGTCTTTGTCGGTAATGTTTTTCTGCCTGTACTACTGGCTAATGTGCGACTGCTGGTGGGATTCTAGACTGAGCTCCAAGACACGACGGGACTAGCATGTCCCGTAAGGCGACTGATGATGGCTCTCGACAACCGTTTTTTCATTGCCTGCCTCATGTGTTCGCTCTTGCTGCCTCCATCCGGTGCCGAAGTCCACCTGGAAACGTCGAAGAGGAGGTCGAATTAAAGCCTGGTTCAACGTAGTTTGTTAAAACAAGGAGATGGCTCTTGAACCCTTGTTGTTCGATCTCCGTTTCTGGAGAAATTAATAAAATGAGCTTTCCAGATCTTCTGCAACGGATCTTCGCACAAGAATGGAAACAGTCATCGAGACCGGCCATACCAGGTCTGGTCACATTCATGAAGGCCGTGGAAGAAA
The DNA here is from genome assembly GCA_902702965.1 of Spirometra erinaceieuropaei. Taxonomy (NCBI): domain Eukaryota; kingdom Metazoa; phylum Platyhelminthes; class Cestoda; order Diphyllobothriidea; family Diphyllobothriidae; genus Spirometra; species Spirometra erinaceieuropaei. The sequence goes on along the minus strand of CACRXP010000450.1, from coordinate 64,118 downwards.
GATGAACGAAGCTTTTGAAGTTCACACCACATCATAGCCCATTATTTTAGGGGAGAAAGTCATGCGTTTGATAAATTACGTAAGCAGGAGGTTTCCTAGAGATTATGAATAAGGAACCACTTTTGTGGGTTGCCACAGATAGGGTGATTTCCTTTCTGCTCGCAGAGTTATAAAGTGATGGCACCTTTGACGATCTGAAAGAATCCTCCTTGACTTCATAGCCGGGGATCTCGGAAACGGATCGTTCAGTGTCTCCTTTGATGCTGACTTCTTAATGCTCAAGGCGCGAAAGAATTTCCGCATTCACTCCTGAAATATTGCTGAGGAGGAGCAGCTTGCGTTGATCCGTATTTGACTGTCTCAGAGCTTTTTAACAAAAACGGATCGTCCGCATTCTGTCCTACACAAGTGACAGATAGGTGTACTGGTATTTTCCGTCGTAACCGACAAAGCATAGATCCGGTGGTTCAGTTAGGCAGAGCTTAAAACGTGAACGCGCAATGGACCCAGTGGACCTGGGTGTGAACCCTGGGTGTGCTAGCAGCAACTGGCAGAAAAAGGTCAGAAATGACCATTCCCAGTGTCCTTTTGCCTAGCCAGGAGCTCTTCTCGACTGCCTTAGGTTATCTCTAGGAAAGTTGGTATTTTAGGCTGTCAGAGAAGGAAAAGGGTCCTTATTTTACACTTTTCATTTCTACCAGAGGCGTGTAGTTGGTGCTACCTCGAAGGCACCATTAATTAGCATGACTAAATGATGGACTGACTGCATTGTGTGGAAGGCAGACATACGAGTGTCTGTGAATGAATAAAGCGGAAAGCGGCCGTTCATTGCAAAAGCCTCTTGGAGGAAGCCCCACATGACAAAGATGAATTTTGGCCAATGTTTATCGAAGCTCGTGTGATTTGGCCGTCGTGAATGCTCCGCGGTAGCCGGGGTCATCGGACGCGAGGGGGGAGCTAGCACTTGCCCTGAGGAAGATTAAATGCAGTCCTTGGGCCCACCGTGTCGCGCATAGGCACAGTCGTGCGGAGGAGCCTTGAAACGCAGTCAGCTGGTGCGGCTGTGAACACTGTGGAGTGCTGTGTTACCCTATCCTCCGATGGGGGAGACTTATGCGTTTTCCATACACACCAGATCAATAAGTTATCGATCCGAAAAATTACTTATGCTCCTTCTTTGTGTTCGGAAACGTACTTCTGTGTTTTTATTGGTGGTCCTCCTCATCCGCCTCTCCCACACACCAAAGTAAGGTCCCACCGCCAAGCGTTCATATATACCAGGGGCATCGTCATAAGTAGCCGATCCGCCTGATCAGTATTCAGTCATATTTAAGGTTTTAATCACCGCATGGATCGCGATTGCTACTTCTTTGGACCATAGAGCCTATTTGTTTTGCTGTCGCTTATTTTTGAGTCCTTTCACTTTCCGACGCATGCGATTACGCCAGGTAAGTCCATTGTAGGCCCAAGAAGCAAAGGCTGCCTTTTAAGGGTTCCTGTCGCCCACGACACGGCTGCAGTTGTGGCAGCGGCGGAGCTAGAGATTATCACGAAAAACGTTAGACTGACCACAGGTTCCAACTGTTTACATAGGTCTGGTTTCACCCGCCGTATAAAGGCCGCTTCGGAGTTGTTCGTGCCCAAACAAGTACTCAGAAGGATGTTTCAGGATCAACAGAGGGACCACTATCGAGCGGATGTTTGGTAATGGAAGAACGAGGGATCTTGTTTTAGAGTTGCGAAAATTCCCATAGCAGTAATCAGAAGACGAGGTGGCGAGCATACATAGCTTTCGATAAGTTCTCGTCAAGCCAGTACAATTATATGGGAATGGGAAGTACAAACACGTCGAGTAAGGTTTGTCTTAAAACACAGGAGAGGTGTGGGAATGTGGGGAGGGGGTGGGGGTAATAGCAGTAAGCGTCAGGGACGGGGTGAGTGCAGAAGGGCGCGGAGAGTTGCAACGTTAGTCGACCTTCTACCACTGTCGGTTCTGAGCCTGAACGTGGTTCTTCTGTGCGCACAAGTTGATTTTCGCAACCTGATGGCGGTCGCCTCTGCTGTTGCTAACATGCGTTGTCCCAGTGGATAGCTCGGTGGGACCTTATAGATCACACGAAAGGCTTCATTGGGATCTACCTGATGTCCGGAATCGACAACATTTGCGAGAATGGCGCTGCTTATGCTCATAGTTTCGCCGTTTCCCAGCCATATCGGGAGGTATTCCCGTATTCTTTTGGATAAGCGCCGACTCCTGCTTTAGAAGCCATCTGGGCAGGTGCTCAATAGACCTGGCTGTCAACAGACTTTGCTTTCGCCCAATGTACTTGCATCTGCAAGTGCATGTGAATTCGTAAGCACAGTTTGGAGTGGCGTGCATTGACAAGGCAGAATTCGTTCGTGGAAGTGGAAGAGGCTTATTAGGACTGCAAAATATGAGTTTAGCCACAACTCTCCACTGCCGAAATTGACGGAATATTCAGTTCCGAAGTGGCCAGTTGTTATATTCATGCCTTTAAGGGTGATAATATTTTAAAAACTATAAAACGACGGCTGCGTTGCACTACTGAAAGAGCATACAATGGGGCCGTGGTCATGTTTTGCAGTCCTACTAAGCCTCTTCCAATTCCACTGTTTCTGCTCCCTTCAACACCTCATTGACCTTTTTGGCTTCGATACAGAAAGTATTCCTCCAACACCAAACCTCAGTGGTGGATATACAATGAGGGAATGATCTCATGAAATGTTGGCTGAAATTCCGAAATGCGTCTTAGATCAGGAAGGATTACATGGTCGCGGTTGTAATACTGATTATCTTGCTGCATAATCTTATGATATTTCGGACTCGGCAGGATGTCAGCTTTAAAATACATTTCTTCTTAATCTCCTGTACAAAACGCACTCGGTAAAAAATGACTACTTAAGCGGCAGGCATTTTTTCCATTGGTTTTCGATGGCCGTGCAAATTCAAATATATGTTATAGAAACCATAAACAAAAATATGTTTTCTCCTAGTCTTTTGATAGATAAATTACCTCTCCTTTCTATTTTATACTCAAAGGAATATAAATGGGTTTTAAAAAAGTTCTCTAATTGCCAAATAATTTTGATCCTGACTATTTGTTACCCTAGCGCTTAGCGATTTCAATCTACAAGGTGCATGCGTTCCGCGTAAAGAAAATCACATATTTTTCTGTGCCTTTATAAAGATATCATAGAGAGTCCATTAAATTCTCCAATGGATGCGGAGTGTTTTGTTCATTTCATGAGGAGTTGTGGTAAGCGGACAGGTACGATGCTGAGTGACTTGTGCGGTCTTAAAAAGTCTTATAATTAGAGGCTTTTAAAAATCTAATTATACTCATCCTTCGAGTATAAAATATAAAGAAGACGTAATTCTCTATCAAACGACTAGGAGAAGACATATTTTTGTTTATGGTTTCAATATCATATATTTGAATTTGCACGGCCATCGTAAATCAATGGGAAAAATGCATGCCAGTTAAGTAGCCATTTTTCCCGAGTGCGGTTACTACAGGAAATAAAGAAGAAATGTATGTTAAAGTTGACATCATGCCGAGTCCGAAATGTTATAAGATTATGCAGTTGGATAATCAGTATTACAACCTCGACCAAGTAATCCTTCCTGATCGAAGACGCATTTCAGAATATCAGCCAACATTTCATGAGGTCGGTCACTCACTGTAATTATTGCCGATCGCGATGAGCAGTGACTCAGCGCCGTACTCAGTCACTTCCCCAAATCAGTGCACGTCATCCACATTCCTTTTACTCCAACAAACACAGCAACTTCCACACTCTGTCGTGAATTGTTGCATACAGTGCGTGACCGATCTCATTAAACTATGACAGAAATTCTGAAATGCGTATTCGATTAGGAAGGATAACATAAGTTGATTTGTAATACTGACTATTTTGCGGCATAATGCTATAAGTTTTTGGACTTGAAAGGTTGTCGATTTTTGAATGTACTTCTTTTGGACCTCATGCAGGCAACGTACTCGGTAAAAAAAAGATTAGTTAATTATTTACTCGCAAATTCAAATATATTTTCTAGAACCCACGAACAAAAATATGCTTTCTCTCAGTCGTTTTATAGAGAATCACGTCATCTCTATATTTTACACTGGAAGAAGGAGCATTAGAAGGTTTTAAAAACGGTTTCTAATTCTCGAATAATTTCGGGCCTGATCGGTCGTTGCATTACGGCTTAATTATTTCTGTGTACAAAGTGCCTGACTTCCACGTAATGAAAATCCCATATTCTGATATGTTTTTAAAAGATACCATATAGAGTCCAAAAAATTTTGCAATGGATACGGACTATGTTCTACATTTCATGAGGAGCAGTGGTAAACGGACAGGTACGATGCTGCATGAATGTACATTGCACGATCTTATAAAATCTATTAATTAGAAACTTTTTAAAAAATCTAATTATACTCCTTCTCCATGTATGCAATATAAAGACTACGCGATTCTCTATCAGCTGAGTAAAAGAAAGAAGTTTTATTCATGTTTTCTATGAAATTTATTTAATTTTGTAAGACCAGCGAAAATCAGTGAGAATAATGAATGCTACTTAAGTAATCAGTTTTTTTTATCGAATACGGTTTCTGCTAGAGGTCGAAAAGAAGTAAATGCAAAAGTGGTCATCCTACTGAACCTGAAATGTTAAAGGATTATGCCGCAAGATAGTCAGTTTTACAAACCTACCTAAGCAATCCTTCCTAATCGACAACGCATTTCCGATTGTCGGCCAACAATTCATGAGTTCGGCCACGCACTGTATCATTACGCAGGAGGGTGATTCTGTTTTCAGACATTTTCACGGTGCGGATCGGTAAGCTGAGATTCAGCATTGTGATCCTTATGTTATCTGCGAAACCACGTATAAAAAACGCCATTTAGCCTTCATCAAGGAAGGTGACATGTTAGGCTTGTCTACTGCAGGTACGGCTGTGAAATAAGATCTGACCGTCAGTTAGATAAAAGGTCATGAAATTTTATGACGACACAAACCGTAAGTAGTAATAGGAGGCCCGTACATTTTGTAGCAAAATTATCACCGTCGTTTGGACTGGCACTCACTGCTGCTCAAGATTTACCCTCAGATTTGGGTACTTCAGGAAGCACTTCTCCCATCAACCCGCCCCAGACGAACACTATCGGGCAATCAGCAGCTCGACCATATGCGGACTCTTTGATTGAGTTTACCAAAGACCAGTGTTGTCAAATGGCAACATCCACCTCCATCCCCATCGTGTAAACCACGCTTTCAAACCGTACCAAAGTGTTCTGAAGCCAGGGATAACCGGCATATCCACCAACTTCTTCTCGACATTTCGACTCCGTGTAGCTATCTCCATCTAAATGATGAACTTGCTTCTGTCGAGTATCCAACACTGACCTAACCTTCACACTGGGTCTCTTAAAGCATTAACCGGTTGCCGCCACCATTAAAGTACGCGTGCTCAAACCATCATGCACGTGATGTTCAAATGAACAGACACACATGCCGAAGTGCAAACTTGGAGGCATCTTGGCTTACATGCATTTCTCCTTGCATGATTGGATGCAGCAGTGGTTAGTCGCCATTGGCTTTTGCGAACCCCCGTCGGTTGCTGGTATTACATTGTTTCAGTTTTCATATGCCTGAAGCAGAATCAAGCCCAAAGCAGCAGCATCATCGGTAGGCTACTGGCAGTCATGCCTACCGAAAAAGAGGTCTATAACCTGCTCCCCCTAACAGCCATGGGTGCGTCCAGAGAGGAACACTGTATCCGGCAGGCTTTCCACTCTTCATCCGGCAGCTCTCTCAGTCGGGAGGAACTGCAATTCCTGTTCTGCATCTGGGAGGACGACTTAAAAGTGTATAGGATGGTACACGCAGAGTCCGCCAGGGAAGTCTCACTGGATGTCGATCTTGATGCCCTGAAGGTAAGTCCAGTGCGTTCAGTTGTCAACATCATTCCTATCTGTACTTTCTGCTTCTTATCCTAACGCGCACGTTTTCCAATTCGCATTTAAAAGGACCGGTTTCTCACTGCTTCTGCTATTAACATGTAGGCACTATTATGTTCCTCCATCAATATCGGCGTGCAAAACTGTAATGAAGCGGAAATTGATTTATAACGGTAAGAGTTTAAGGTAGACTTATGATATGATAGCGTGACACGCAGAGATCAGGTTGTTGGACATGACTGGGCTGGAGAACGGAACCGCGGCTCAATGGTGGCGTGTTACATTCAATGACCAAAGATTCCGTTTTCGAGTCTCAGGCGGCTCATACCCGAGGCCGCATCTGACTGGCTTATGACAGCTAATAAGCCAGAAGTAACCATTCTAGACTCCCCTGTTTTTATAAGTAATACTATGCTGCCTATATTATTCACCGCTCTGCTGGTTGGGCTCGAGAGAGAACCCCAAGACACAGCGGGACGGGCAGTTTTAACCAGACGCCTGAACTAAGCACTTGGCGAACTCTTCCTTACATTGAGAATGTGTCTGATCTCGTCGAGAGACACTTAAGAAAGCACCACACTCGAGTGGCGCATAAACCAACGATCGCTTTGCGCTTTGTGACCAGACTGGAAAATCTGCCTCTACAAGCATCCATGAGCACCATTTGGTAGTAAAGAGGCGAGACCATCTGTTGCAGGTATTCATGCATACTCCGGACATCGGGCACACCTTCGCTTGGGACAAAGCTCGAATTGTGGCTGTCGGCTCTTTCAAGAAAGGCCGAGAATGCCTCGAGGCAGTGCACTCCGATGAATCCTGCATCAACCGGCATATCGCGTTGGATACCGTGTACAGAAACCTGAAGGAGAAATGGAAGAGAAAGGAGCCAGCCATATCAGGCTGACACACGGCGGCCGCCTACCGGCGCACACGCCATGCAAGTGTCGATTGTATGTGCACTCGTGACGTTAGCTGTTTCTTAATATCACATTTGCTCTTTGTTGGCGTCTGACGACGACCTGGGGAACTAGCGTCAAAAATTTTCGCAATAAACCCTCTTGACTCACAGAACCCATCCCTTTTTAACATATATGTATATATATGTAGCGATAGGTGGCTAGGCACTGATGAACTTCAGTTCGATGAAGTGCTTATGGTAAAGGGGCGATCACCGATCGTTCTTACGGAACATATTTGTCCCCTTGCGCTTTACGGGACTCTCTCTCTCGAGCCCGACCAGCAGCCGCAGAGCGGTACACGATATAGGCAGAATAGTATTATCTGTCAAGACAAGGGAGACTGGAATGGCCATTTCTGGCTTATTAGCCGTTTTCAGCCAGTCATACCCAACTACGAAGCGTGCAACGCCAGGGACTAGATCCTGTGACCTGTTAGTTAGATGTCCAGTGCCTCTAACCAATGAGCCGCGGGCTCGCTGTCCTGGCGGTTTCGATCGGGAATGTACAATGGCAGAAGGATGCTTATGACCAATCTGGTAGACCACAGTGGTGGATAAACTGCACCAGATGTGTGCGTGCTAATGTTTGTTTTTCTGGTTTCAGGTGGTGGTCAGGGTTATGATTGGCTGAATGAAGGCAAAACAAGCCCGATAAAGTACTGTATCAATCTACTGGTATTCTCTGTCGTCCTTCTAGCCTGCTATCTATTTAAATGCATATCCCGTTCATCATCCCCAAAAGAAGACGAAGAAGAGAGAGGGTCGATTGCATGGGCCACACTGTATTGGTGCTGACGTTTCGGACACTTCCTCGTTTCCATCATCAGAGTGATGGAACGTCTGTTCCTGCTGGCTCGAAGTTGTTCTGTCTTGCCGCGGGTTTCGTGTTAAACACACATATATATTATGACAGTGGGCGCTCGCCGATCAGGTTACGGAACATGCTCGTTCCGTTCTGCCTTGGGGCTCATACTTAAACCCTCGCAGGCAGTCGCACAGCGACTAGATACATATACACATATATGTGTACACACATATATATGTATACACATATATATATAGACACATATATATGTATATATAATGTAGTACACACGTATATAATATATGCATGTGTAAATAGGACGTTTTGACGCTGCCTCCCCAGGTCTTTATCGGATGTTTAGGAAATGTGTAAGAAACAGTTAACATCTCAAACGTGTTCAAAAAACGACAATAGTTCGCTGTTTGCGTGAGTAAGCGGCAGTCATATGCGTCACTCTGCATTGGTTGGCTCACGGCCTCCGCTCATCCCTGAGATCTGTTTACACGGCATCTAACTCAATATGCCGATTATTAAATGACTCATCTGACTGCATGGAATTGAGAAACTCTCGGCACTTCGTGGAAAGGCAGAAACAAACGGTGATAGTTTTGACCCATCCCAAG
>CACRXP010000450.1:20972-42733 GCA_902702965.1 Spirometra erinaceieuropaei | reverse complement strand
CGTCGATCACGAGGATGAGAAAAAACGGGCTCCTAATAATTTCACTTCTGATGGGGGGAGGGGGGGAGCGATTCTTCCAGAAAGGATTTTATCCTTGAGGTGGATGTTCCAGAAGAAGGCGAAACCTGGGTTAACTTCAATTAGTTGCCTTTGCTATGAGTAGCGGGTCAAGCTGAGTGCGGTAGTGTTAACATTGCGACGAGCCGGTTATTCGATAACTGAGGCTATCCTCTTCGCTGTTGGATAGAGCGGACATTCTAGATTTACAGATCGAGTGAGGCAACTATATCGAAAGAGGTGTTTAGTGGAACGTGGCTATTTTCTGCATGTATTTGGCAGTCACGAGCCCTGACCACCTTGCGGATGGTAATGATTTCCAGCACTAGTGTAGGGTATGTATTCTAGTCCCTTTCACAGAGCAGCAAGCAGTATTTCACTGAACAGGGACGCTTGAAACTCCCAGTAGGCTGCCGAGTTCCACTGTAAATTATGACGTTCGTCTGTCGAAAAAACAAGAGCGATGTGTCTGAGTCATCTAAAGAGTTTCATGTCGTACTCTTTGAAGATTTTTTGAGATAGTGGTGGAGGTAAATGTGAATGGTAGCATAAAGCGGTTTTATTCACCTGCCACCGTGCGGCTGGTTAATATTTAGCGACTGTGCCAGATTCAAATACATAGCTTAGTCATATGAATGCACCTCAACTAGCTAGCCGCATATGCTTTGATCTGCCAGTCGAAGAGGTTACTCGACTGTGACCGTTGCACAGGGCACAGCTTTGTGGATCTAGAAATAGGAGTCGGCTTACTGGTTTGGCGTCAAAGCTGCACCTGTCGCCTGACATGCCTTGTCCTGCCACAAATGTTATAACTCGACATGAAGCCTACAAAATAAACTACAAGAACTATTCACTGATGTTAGGAAGTCGCAAAACCTTTGTATTTCGTTAAATAGCTTGTAATTTTTCAGTCCCTTCCTTACTAACGCTACCTAGATTCATCCAAATAATGCAGATAGCCTGAGGATGACTTCAGATCACACATATTTATAAAGTTTCCGAGATGATCATTCGAAGGAAAAGTTCCACTTGCTCCGACGAATTTAGTGGACAGTGAAAATTTCGTGTGGTTATTCCTCCTGTCCATCGTCTCGGGCGCAATACTGGATACCATATGCTTCTTCTTAAGTCTTTGGACCGACTAAGTGGTTGACGCAATTGACTTCTGACCTCATTGGTGTGCATTTTATTTAGACAATATACAAAGAAAATTGCCTGTTTAAAAGAAGACGAAGGCAAAATCACTGGGACAGTAGATTTATTGGCCTTAGCTTTCGAACTCGAAGTGAAGTTCATAATCAGAGACTGCTGAAGTGTAGCAACGTGTGAACATTTATATCGCTGTTCCGTGAGGTGGGGGGGGGGGACTACGTCCGTGGCTAGGTCTGGTTTGCACCGACTGGTCCATAATGGTCCCCCGGCGTGGTGACGGCGTTTGTACTTCGCGGCGATGTGAGCTGTGCCACCTGGCTGCTTTGGCGAAGCGCGTAGTAACACGCAGGCAAATCGATATGTCTGTTGATAGAGTTGGCGTCCGACACCCACGCCTCCAACATTTATCGCCCCGTCTTGTTGCCGGCTCGCGCCAATATCCGCGTATTGGCAAAGTCGAACTCATGGCCTTCCTCCAGCGTGTGAGTGGCGACTTGAGATAGTGGGTCGCCTCTTCGAACAGCTCGTTTAGGTTCAAGTATTCGTGAGCTGATACGTCGTCCTGTTTGGCCTATGTAGTGACAAGGACAGTTTTGGCACGGGATTTGATAGACCACGCCCGACTGTTCACCTGCATCAAGCCGGTTCTTTCATGATCCTGCTACGCATGGTAGTCGTCGAATGATGAGCGATGCCCACGCCTAGCTCTGACGCAATGCGTTCTGTAGCCTCGGACACATTCTTTATGTACGGTAGGGAGTGCCAAATTGTTGGTGCCTCTCTTCCATTTGTCCATCGTGGGTGCGTGCGTATGCAGCGACTTATGAAACTATTTGGGTGATCGTTCTTTGTAAATTGGTCCCGGAGATGCCGTAGTTCTTGCATCCTTCCTTCAGGCTCGCTACAGTGTGTTTTTACCCGGCTGGGGACCAGGCGACACAAACCAGACCTAGCCACGGACGTAGTCCCCACCGTATGGAACAACGATATAAATGTTCACACGTTGCTGCACTCTAGCTGTCTCTGATGATAAACTCCAGTTCGAGTTCGAAATTAAGTCCAATAAAGCTACTGTCCCAGTGATCGTGCCTTCATCTTCTTTTAAACAACAACCTGGGATACGCATATTCTCTTCCATTCGTGACATCACTATATTATTAATCGTTCCCACTGTTTGGAATTTCCTTCCCTTTTTGCCTAGATGTAAACTTACTAGACATGCTTTATTCAATGTCTTTCGGTTTTTGGAAATTGCTTTCTGTTTATTCTTCAGTTATCGCGTTCAATTTCTTTGTCAAATGGCAGCGCACGATAAGAATTTCGGCAGAAATTTATCTACTTTTTGTTTCTTCTTGCTCTCTGTCCTGTGTTGCCCCACCCGTAAAGTCCCCCATTACCAATACTCAACGCAATGACACGGTCCACAGGCTAGCTCAAGTTAGTTGGGGGTTCTATTGCCTACCGTTGCTTCATCGAAATCTCTTTGTTGACTGCTGACACAGTCTTGGTGTGATGAAATTCATATAATATTCAGTGGACAACGTAATATCCCTAGTACGTTTTTTGTCATGTGCTTGTGATAAAACCTACAGAAGTAACTAAAACCGCACTTTGAACTCTAATGCCACAGAATCCGATGACTGTCATATACATTTTCGGAACGTTAAGTACCCAAGAAGCAGTACTCAGATCTTTACAATTTGAAAAACAACACCACTATTAGCCACTACAACTGAAGCTGGTGGCCTTCGAAAACCTAAGCCAAATTCAAAACATCCTGTCCGCATATATTACACTCAAGTTCATCCAATAAGCTTGATCGTTTCGCTCTCTCGTAGGCGAGTGATTCTTCTTATTCCCCGCCGCCTAAATAATGTTTGGTGAGAAAGCCAAACCGAGTTCTTTGCTCATATACCTGTGTCAGTACATATTGTGGTTGGCCTATGCCAAGAAATATCCGCCGAACTTCTGAAACATGTTTTTAAGTAGAACTTATTACACAGGTGGGATTATAATAGGGGTTCTGGTGCATCATTATCTCAGAGAAATTCTGGTCACGCAAGGATGCCGGTTTTTGAATGAGATTTTTCCGACCGCTTGCAAAAAGCCCATTTGTTAAAAGTATGATAGAAGTAGTATGAATTTTTCCATTGATTGGCGATGCCCTCATGAATTTAAATATATTTTTGAAAAATCTCCAGAATACATCATTTCGTGTACTTAGCTGATAGAACGTTGTGTTTTCTTTAACTTTTAACCTTGGGGAAATAGCGCCTTTAGGATCCGAAACTTTTTAATTTCCGACTAATTATGAACATGACCGATAGTCGCATCTGCGCCTAGTGCGCCCAAACCACATGCTGTATACTTGCCGTGTAAGGATAATCATACATTCGTCTATGATGTCATATAAGGCTCATAATACTTTTTCATTAATGTGAACTATGTTCTGTCCTTCATAGACATTATTAAGAAATGGACAGATACGATGCTGTATGAATGGATGTTCCTGGGTTATAAAACATTTCACAATTATAAGCTTTCTTAAAACCAAAAGAGGCCCATTTTTTAAGCATACTACTTGAAAAAGATGCAGCATTCTATAGACCGTGTACAAGAAAGAATATACTGTGATGATTTCAATAAAATATATTGGAATTTATAAAGGTATCGAAGGTCGATGGAAAAAATCCATGCTGCCTAAACAGTCATTTTATCCCAAGTGCGGCTTTTTCAGATAGTTAAAAAGAGGCTCATTCAAATTCCCCATCCGGTCATGACTGAAATATCCTGTTTTGAGATTATCAGTACTTCAACCCCACTTAAATAACCTTTGTTAATTAAGAACACATTTCATAATTTTGGTTAACAGTTCCTGACACAGACCAGCTGCTGTTCGTTTCGAAATGGTTTGCGATCTTCCCAATAAGGACATAGTTTTGTCGTAAGCGTCCCTTAACTCTGTAAATCCGATCTGGCGAAAAGGACCGGCGTCGAGTCCGTTTTGTGTAATTCTTTTAGTAGACAACTTCGTCCCGAACTTCACATTAAGAACTTGAGAAATTGCAGTTGGATGGTTCATGAGGCTGGCGCTGAGATATATGTAAAATGCCGCATCCGCATATCATTTCGCCTTGGTTTAATATTTTAAATGTCCCTCAGTAGGCACGTGAGTTTTTTGAAATCAACATATTTTTCCTTTCTTAGAAGCAGTTACTTTTGGAAAAGAAAGTGATTTGTCGTATGTAGAAGATAAAATTATGCACCACTTAAGTAATTTTGTATTAAAAGTACGCCCAAAACGAATCTCACTGAAACCCGAACGGTTATAGACTCCGGAGGTTTCAAGCTGGATATCGTGATCGGATTTGCTAAAACTGTGCTGACGTGGAAACATCAAGGTTGACTATTAGTGATGCAATCTCGAGGGAACGCTTTGCAGGGACGTTGTTTAGATCATGGTCACGTTGTGTTTGTTGCCGCTGCTGAAGAAACTTTCCGAAAAAAATACTTGCCAAATATGAAAAAAGACCTCCGCTATTTTTGGATTTTATGGCCGCAATGTAAGTACTAGATTTGAGAAGAAAGATAAGCACAAAATCCAATAGTATTTTGGGTCAAGGAGTTTCTCCAGCAGAAACTAGAACACTGAAATGACCCTTTAGGGCCTAGATGCAAGCCCTACTTAATTATATCCAGACTCCGGTTTGTACTTTAAGCCACTGTCAGCTAAGGCGGTGTTTAATTAAGTACGACAACTAGACATTCGCACATACAAACAACAGCTGAGTAGACCAGACAAAGGCACACGAAACACTCAAATTCTCACAGTTGGCGCACTTTACGAATTCACCTTCTCGATGCTCTTGAAAGGCAGTCTAATTGAAATGGTCGTCTTTCGAAAATACGCAGTGTGTACTTACGTTAATCAAACCTTGCTGGAGGGTTGGTAATCTCGAAGCCAATTCGGTCCTCTGAAGAAGTCAATGCTGACTGTTTTTCCATCTCAAGGAATGATTTGCTCAATGACCTTATGCTGTTTCATGTCTGACATTTTAGCCGCTTGTTAATGAGCACAACTACTCCCGTTACTTCCCTCCTGACTGATCTTTTTGCTAACTGCCCAAACTCGAACATATTGGTTGAAAAGCTATCTTGTCGCGTAGTTAGATAAATACTTGATTATTCTGAGGCGGCAGTTTGATGTGTAGTGCGGTTTTTGAACAATTCGAAGAAAACGTGTCTTACAAACAGTCGACCCAGTGCAACACTTCCTCTTAAAAGACCATGTAAGAGATCCGAAAAAGGAGTCACCAACGCGCCTTCGTCGCCGTTAACGATGCTGTAAAATTCTACCTATGTCTCCATATTCACGTAGAGGCGCAGATACTTAAAGCCATTTCCACGTTAATTGTAGTAAACAGTTTTCTGCGTACTTGATATGCAACCTAGTAATAGGCCCCTGTACCCGCAAACCACATATGTATGCGTTTTGTGAATGGAAGGATTTATGTAAAAATATTTTTTGACTAGAATTGTGTGCATTCCAAGGTTTTGAGATGTAGAACAAACACTAATCCCAGCCATCTCTTCCTGAATTTAGCTTATACATAACTACAAGGCGGCAAAATTTGAAGGAAAGAAGAGTGGCTTTAAAGTCATTCACATTGCGGCTCTCTTTTCGGCCCATGGCATCCTTCAAGAAGTTCTCAAAACTCTTCCGCCCGAGGTGCACAGAGCTCAGACGTCAGTAAGTTTCCAAAGACTTGATTATTTTTCTTCAATTTGAACACGAAAAGGCATTTAGAGGTGGACGTAAATCCTGACTAGATTTATTGTTTTCGAAAACTTCGAGTTTATGGCACGTAGCATAATGTATTGATGAACATGTTTAACGGTGTTATCGAAGAAGAAGTTTTGTTTTCGACATGAGTGTCAGTTAAAATGATTCACAGTAAAGAACCAATAAGTCCTGTAGTAAGGCAATTAACTAGTGAACAGTCGGTTTGTCTTCAGCAGTCATTACTTTCAGTAACACGAAAATATATCTGGGTCTCAAATCGTATATACATGTATATTAAAGGTATTATACCGTACTCCCGACATAGGTACTTGCTAAAAACCCAGACACGTGCTTCGCCGATATTCTGCCGCTGCGTGACACAGCTGCGAGGGGTTCGGCTCTTCAGTGGGATCCTCAGCGTTCTCTAGCGGTTTCTGGTATATGAACTCCAGAGAGTAATCCGGTGAATAATTTCAGAAAATAATCAGTGCAGGACTTGGAGTTAAATCTCCGGGACATGAAATTTCGGTTCTGACCCCAAAAAGTCATGTCCCGGAGATTTAACTCCAAGTCCTGCACTAATATATTTCTGAAATTATTCACCTGATTATTCTCTGGAGTTCATATACCAGAAACCGCTAGAGAACGCTGGGGGTCCCACTGAAGAGCCGAACCCCTCGCATCTGTGTCACGCAGCGGCAGAATATTGGCGAAACACGTGTCTGGACTTTTAGCAAGTACCTATGTCGGGAGTACGGTATAATACCTTTACCATATGGAATTCATACTACTCGTAGTACTACTTGTTTGTAGAATGGGCATTGCGTGGTTATTCCACAGTAGTTGATTGTCTTCGAATCAAATGTTCATTGAAATTTCGGTTCTGACCCTAAAAAGTCATGTCCCGGAGGTTTAACTCCAAGTCTTGCACTGATTAATTTCTGAAATTATTCACCTGATACATATATATGTGTATATTATGTATATGTTTGTGAATATAACGCTCGACAATCAAAGAACGCATGATCGGAACTGATGAGCTGCGAAACCTGGGTATGGGTGAGGTTGGCCTGTTATGACTTTGCTGCTCACCTCGGCGGTCGCTTGTTCAACAAATCGCCTTGATCGAATCTCCGCATCCGAATTTATCAGAAAGGGCGGAAGGAAAAAAGTGTACCAGCGTAATAAGAAAGCGTATGTCGGGTGACAAAAGAAAGATACGGGAATGTCTGAGGTCGGACTGAAGCCGGACTAATTAAATGGTGTCATTGAAAGGTTAGCCTGTTGGCCGGATTCCTCACCAATCTGACTGATAGGGTAAACCTTCAATTCTGTTGGCAGCTAATGCAACATCAACACGCGCCCGACCTGTGGGCGGACCGGTAGGATGGCGTGGGGGCAAATTGGTTGGGCCGACTCTCCCTTTAAGTTAAATGAACGCTTTGAGTCTCGGATTCGCTCTCAATGGTGGCAATTGCTTTCGTGTTCGGCAAGATCGTCTAAGCGGCCGAGTAGATTGTCTTGATACTAGAAGTGTGGTTTCTTGCCTTGGTTTTGGGCAAATCGAATATGTCCAGTTGTAGTTCCAATGGGCCTGGATTTGGTCTGTCAGCCGATTGGAGTGGCGCACACAAATGTATGATCCCACCATAATCTCTCAGACGCAGTGACCATGTTTTCGGTGAGCGCGTCCAACCGTCCGTTTTTCCTCATTGCCCTGTAGTCCTTTGAGAGCACCCTTTCACCTTTTCCCCTTGGCGTCGGTTGAATTGCCCTCCCATCGGCATGGCGCGGGCCCATGCAGAGTAGTTTACTGGCTAGAGAACAGCGCTTCACTAAATACGCCTAGGTCCTTGGTCGATTCCTACGAGTGCAACATGTGGTACTGATCGGTTTGGTTGGAAGATAGATCTTGCATTGGACCGATGACAAAGACCGACTTCCACCTTGGTTCACCAACCAAGATCGTCCTGAAAAACGGAGGCGAATTTCTCCCGTAAAGTGAATGTCGGATTTGCGGTCAGCTAATTCTATGTGACGGGACTCTGCCAAAATAATCCCTTGCTATTGCAAACAAGGTTAAGTGGCACTTCCGAAAAAAAATTGAGTTTGTCAATACAGTCGAAGCCAAATAGGTCAAGGTTCGGAGGGTTGCTTAGGTGACATGCTTACTTGAATTGCCTGCGATCGAATTAAGTGTCACGCTTAAGCTCACTAATGAGTCAGAGAATCCCTACAAGTGCATTCAGCATAGGTTTCTTCAATGTGACCTTCTGATGCTCTCCAATCATGTATAAAATACGCCTGGAGATGGGAATGATGTCTGTGTCTGCGTCTAAGTGGAGGCGTATTGGCGCGTTATGGATGATAACCGTAGGGCACTTTCTTCAAGTCTCAAACTCTGTTTTTAAGCGTGGCTAGAATGGAGCTCGACTGTACAGGACCGACCGGATAATGAACTCTCGACTCAATCGGTAGGGTGCTGGACTTCAAAACGCTAAATAACCTCAGGCGCTGCAAAACCTGGGTTTGTGTAAGGCTGGCTGACGACGGCTAATAAATCATAAATGACCATCCTGGCCTCCCTTGTCTTTGTCGGTTATCTCCTTCTGCCCCTACGATTGGTTGATGTGCGACTATCGGCAGACTTAGGATCGAACCACAAAGCGGAACGAGACGTATAGGCCCCGTATCAGGAAATGCGTGTTCTATTACGGTGGATTACTTAAGCAAGGTTGTAATGCTGATTATCTTGCGGTATAATCCTATAATATTTCGGACCCGTAGAAACCATCGCCGGTCAAAAGTGGCCACTTAAGTAGCATGCATTTTTCTCATTGATTTTCGATGGTCTCACATGTTCAAATATATTTTATAGAAAACTCGAGCAAATTATGCTTTTGTCAGTCGTTTGATAGACAACCACGTCAAATGTAGACTTTTTAATCGAAGTGGGTGGTGTTAGAAAAGCTTCTCATTATAAGATTTCTTCAGACCGCGCAAAACATATCCATATAGCATCGTACCTGTCCGTTTACAACTGCTCCTCATGAAATGTACAAAATAATCGGCATACATTGCAAAATTTTATGGACTCCATATTATATCTTTTTAAAGGCGTAGAAGACAATGTGATTTTCGTTACGTGGAGCGCATGCACCTTGTAGACTAAGCGCCAATGAAACGACTGATCCGGCTCCAAGGTTTTCGGCAAATAGAACACTTTTTTAAAACCTAATTTTACTCTTATTTTGAGTAAAAATATATAAAGATTACGTGATTGTCTATCAAACGACTGAAAAAAGCATATTTTTGATTGCGGTTTCTATAAAATATATTTTACTTTGCAAGACCATCGAAAATAAATGAGAAAAATGCATGCCACTTATGCAGTCACATTTTACCGAGGACTGTTTCCGCGCAAATCTGAAAAGCGGTGTATTCAAAATCTGACATCCTGCCGAGTCCGAAATATTATAGAATTATGCCGCAAGATAATTAGTGTTACAACCGCGCTAAAGTAATCCTTCCTTATCATAAACGCAGTCGGGCATTTCAGTCAAAATTTCATGTGATCGTTCACTCACTGTATGCTCATGCTTTATTCCCAGTATCATGCCTACCTCAAAGTGCTTAAAAGGGTTTGGGGGCCTTATTATGCCTTTTCGAATACCCGATTTCTTCGTTTAAAACAAAAGTCCACTGTTATCACCAAATGGCTGTCAGAAATGTCATTTTTATGTGACGAGATAGGGATTCAAAATCATACGCCCATTTCCCTCAAATACGCTGAACTAAAGAATACAAAGCAATGCTAGGACTTGGTGAATAAAGAAAATCGAGTGATGCAGTTTGCCAGTTTAGCTGTAAGCGAATGTACTCCCCTATTTTTCCCTTACAGGATTCTCTGACTGCTATTCACATTTCTGCAGCACTTGGAGATTACCTTGCTCTCAGGATGCTTATTGAGAATAATGTCCCGGTGACGCACGCAGACTCGGTGAGTTCATATGAATTGAATTGGGATGAAAGAAATCGGAAATGCCAATTACTTAAATGTAAGCTAGTTAATAAAACGTCGGATGTTTGCAAAATCCTGAAGTTGCACGTGATCTGTTGAACTAAACCCCTCTTGTTTACAGTGAACATGACAGTTTTCACGTCAAGAACGAATGGCAGGCCGTACAAGGTAAAAACCCCAAGAGACGCTGTGATCATGGGTTTCACAATGAAGAGAGGATTCTAAGGTAGCTTAAGCGAGCCGGGGGAGAGAAGCACTCTGAGAGCTCAGTGTAGGTCTGAATATTTGAACGAAATTTGCAGTAATCAGAATCGGACTGCGAACGTTATAAAGATAGGTCATCTCTGAATGAGTTATGTCATGGTCGTGTTGTACACTCATGAACCTGGATGGCTTTCTGTCTTTATGTAGCAGCAACACTGAAACGGTTGTCGGAACTGCTCCCGACGTTAGGCGTTTTGAGAGTTCTTCGTTTGAAGTAACCGTCACGTGCCGTCCGCTGGCAAGATCCTCTGTCCAAATCGTGAAGGTGCGTTGCACTCGTCGGTTTCCGCCTGCCAAATTTCTGACCCTTACTGTAGATACTCTCATAATCGCTTGTTTCTTTCCGGTCGTAGTGGAGTGAATTGTGAGAGAGAGAGAGAGAGAGAGAGGAAAAGAGGGCATAACCATTTTTCAACCAATGAAAATTTTCAGCGTGAAAGTCATAATCCGAAAACAAGCAAAACAGCTGGCTCTGGAGTTGCACCACTAAATAAAGATTTCAACTAATGATAATGAAAAAAAATAGTTTGGTTCCTATATCAAAGTAAAAAGGTGTCTGTGGGGGAGTTGGGAGGGGGAATTGCCGAATTATTTGAAAAACTTGCCCGGAGCGTCGATTTATTTGATTTATAAAGAAAGCGGCAAATAGTGTTTGGGAAGGATTGAAATGTACACTGTCTAAAGAATAATAGGTGACGCGGAGTAAGTTATCTTTAGAAGACCAAATTGTTGCAGAAAGAACCGCCTGGAGGAGGGGATTGAAGTCAGGTGCTTTCCTTTGAAAGGGAAGCCGACACATGCTACAGGTCTCGCTTACGTAAAGAGTTTTCCGTTTCCCACAAAGGTATGACTCACAACGAGATCTCAAGCTATAAACCACCACGGACTCATTTACCATAGAGAACTGGTAGCCTCTAAGAGCCCAGAAATGTGTTTCGCTGTTCTGGCACCGTTTCATGACTTATCTTCGAGGGTCTGACTTATCAGATGATCCCCTAAGGTTCCCTATTTAATTATCGATACTTTCATCAGCTTTCGATACCAAGACTTTTAACGTCCACAGAAATTAATGTGTCAACTTTATGGGCACAAATTGCTCATTTGCTAATCCGTCGTCGACGTTTGGGAAGGGCAGCCTGTGTTTTGTGAAGCCTTGATGATAAAAGAATACGAAGTTTCCGCAAGGCGCCCTGAACAAAAGTCAACTCTAATGTGTTATAACTTGACTGGCAATAAATTACGTGACGAGATGAGCCTTAATGCCATTTTTCTTACAAAATTCAAGCAGAATGATATTTAACTATCCATATCTGAAATTATTTGTTCAGACGTAGTCCGCTATTGAGAAGCAATCACTTATAAGGCGCATTCTTGGTTATCATAAACTACTACAATACAGCTGTGTGGGATAGGACTAATGAGCCAGTCATAAAAACAAAGCAGATTTTACCGGTCGCACAAGTGACTTCAAAAGGAATATAAAAACGAAAGTTTCCAGCAGTTTTCCTGGCAGTATAATCGGATTTATACTGCCATCGAAAAGGTATACACTACTTACACAGTGAGTTATCCGTAAATGCGTGGAGGCGTAAGGTGAGTGGCCGATATCATGCAATGTTAGCTGAAATTCTGAAAGTCGTTTTCGATTAGGAAGGAGTACTTAAGCGCGGTTGTAATGCAGATTATCTTGCGGCATAATCCTATAATGTTTCGGACTCGGCAGGATGTCAGCTTGTGAATACACCGCTTTTCAGACTCCCATTGAAACCGTCATCGTTAAAAAGTAGCTACTTAAGTAGGAAGCATTTTGTTCATTGATTTTCGATGGTCTTAAAAATTAAAATATATTTTATAGAATCCACGAACGAAATATGCCTTTTTCCAGTCGTTTAATAGGCCATCACGTCATCTTTATATTTTTCACTCGAAAAAGGAGTATAATAAGGTGTTAAAATAGTTTTCTTATTGCTGAATAATTTGTAGCCTGATCAGTTGCTGCAATAGCCCTTAGTGGTTTAAGTCTACAAGGTGCATGCGCTCCGCCTAAAGAAAATCACATATTCTCCTATGCATTTAAAAAGATGTCATTTGGAGTCCACAAAATTGTGCAATGAATGCGAAATATGCTGTACATTTCATGAGGATCATTCGTAACCGGACGCGTACGATGCCATATGAATGGGCGTTGTGCGGTCTTAAAAAATCTCATGATTAGACTTTTTGAAACCAAATTATACTCTTCCTTTGAGTATAAAATATGAAGTTGACGCAATTCCCTATCAAACGACTGAAAAAAGCATATTTTTGCTCGCGATTTCTATAAAATATATCTAAATTTGCAAGACCATCGAAAATCAATGAGAGAAATGCATGCTACTTAAGTAGCCACTTTCTACCGAGGCCGGTTTCTACGGGAGTCTGATAAGCAGTGCATTCGGAAGCCGACATCTTATCATGTCCGAAATATTATTGGAATATGTCTCAAGTTAGCCAGTAGTACAACCGAGCTTAACTAATCCTTCCTAATCGCAAACGCATTTCAGAATTTCAGTCAACATTTCATAAGATCGGTCACTCACTGTATTTGACAAAAAAGCTGAAATCTCCCGAGTTTTGGCGCCAACTGAACAAAATTTCTGGTTGGTCAAGTGCTGTGCTGTGTGGTCACCTGACCTCTGCTTGCGTCGTTGAAGTTGTATTGTAAGGGCAGGTCTGATCCCGCACATGCATTTCTGACGTGGCTCAGAGAACTCCAGGGTCTTCTCCTATTCTGCCATGACGGAACAGAATGCCGATCACAATGGCATCATGTATAAACCACTTCAACAGACAGTTTGACCGTCGTTGCCGATGATATCCACCGTGTGCCCCGCGCCAGGGAGCGTGCAATGACGGTGAAGTGCGTGTGAATTCGTTTATGGTGATGGCAGACTTTCGCTGCATCTACCGTACCCCCTTTCTTCCCACGCTCCTGGGACCGACGTCAAGAGCACCTGGGCAGGGTCGTGCGCAATGACTGACAGACCCAACCTCCCGTCTACGCGTGCCACACACACGACCGGTCTTTGTACGATTTTCGCAGAAACAAGGAAGCGGCGGTCACATTCAGAAGGAGTCATTGTAGCCTGACTCTCCGTCCTGAGAAGATCGGTGATTCATCCCGTCAGTTAGCGGACTTCAGCGCATCGTGACAGTTTAGAAGCGCGCAGATTGTTTACAGTGAGTAATATGCACTGATTACCGAAGGGACAGAGCCCATAGAGTCGACCACACTCTCGTCTCCCATGCACTGGTCGATGGCCCGAATCGGTCAATCGACTGATGATGAGTTTTGGCGCGGCGGCCGACAGCGCTGGAAGGCGTCCGCATGCGCGTGTCATTCGATCTATCCACGCCAGAACACATTAGGATTTAGCCCAAAGGAGGTCGGCGGCATGGATCTCACATGCCTGAGAGTGCCACAGATGTCAGATAATGAGTGACTCATCGAACCTGATTCCCAATACATCAATCCATTTCTCACAAACATTCACAGGTCTCATTGCGAGGACTGAGTTATACCTGTTTTCAAAGACATGATACCAAACATACCGACTGAATTTCCTCCCCATGACTTGGGTTGATTAGTGAGAGCAACTCCCACATGACTTAACATATACCAAAGCTTAACCAACAGAGTTGAACCCATTAGCTCAGGCAGGTGGAATGTACGAAGACTCACTGGGTCCGGGTTAAAATCGAGGGTGCGCCATCAGTCGTTGTTTAAAGTAGAACTGACCGATGGTGGTTAATAAGCCAAACCTAGTCACGCAGCATTCTAAATAATAGCCATTCAATAAGTATTGTATCGGCGAAACAGTTAGGAAAATATCGGCACACAGGTCGAGAACCACAGTGTCATGAGCAAAAGACGAGCTCATGTCCAGGCAGTGACCGCCCTAAGTAGTTCTCAAAAGTATTTTTGTTCAGGGCTTTAAAGTGTCATGTTGATCAATTTTTAGAAAGGACGAACAGCCCTGCACTACGCAGCTCAGACAAATATCGAGTCCATGATCGTCATTCTCGCGGAATCCAATGCTCTCATAAACTACGAAGACCAGGTAAACTTCTGCATTTGTTGTAACTACTAATTTACAAATGGATTTTTTTAAAGTTCGGCCTTTTTACGTTGGAACTATGTTTTTCCCGAAAACCTAGGCATTATTTACACTCGCACTCTACAGCTTTATGTGGGACGCCGAGAAATGGCTCTAGTGATTTCAGTGATATGGACCATGAACATGCCGTATTTAATATGGACTTCAATATGGCTTTCTTTAATTAAACAGTTCCGGCTTACATATAACTGTGCAATAAATCCAACATCAATGACAGCTTTCCGCATGGCCATTGCAGCCCACTCTTACCAAATCGTGGGTTTTAGTTGCTAGTTCATCGAAAAAAGCAAATAAAGACAGGATCAATAAAGTAATCGTCACTACGGTATATCCTCATTATGCAGTCCCACTATAGCAGTCATCTCCACAGACAAGTAGACAGTGTTGCCATGGCCAGGGCGTTCAAGGGAGAACCTGGGAAGGAGTTTGAGGATTAATTCAGAGCCTACCGGCTATGTAGACACAAGTGCCGGGTTGTAGAGGGGACATCTGCTCCGGATTCATTGACTTAATCGCTAAATTAAACCAACCCGTCGATAGCCCGCTAACATGAAATCGATAAGACAGAGTATCCAATGCCACAGGCCAATGAACCCTCCACCAAAGAAGAACCACACTGACAAAATGAATGAGCGGGATCAGATATGCGACTTGATTCGCTGCCTCACCAACGGGGCTCGACAGCGTGATAGTCTCTGGAAACTGAAAGGCGATTAGAAAACATCCGAAATTTTGCCGACTAAAACGGTTGGTCATACAAACTTATTCTCAAGAACAGAATTCAACCGCCCAACAAGTCAGCCGAAATTGCTGCAGAACAGAGAACCTTCTTCGATAGATTAACATTTCGGAACGACATTATGTGTAACTCAGGGGCTATTTCTCGAGGTTTCCAGCTGATGACATGAATCTATTATTCTCAACTAGTCCAGATATGCCGATTAAACATACGAAGAAGCTGCTGTCCCAGGAGCACACACCTGTTCATCTGTCCTGCGAAACAGACCACATTGGTGTAACCAGTTAGCGTTTGTGCAAAAGTTTAAAAAAACGGTACGATCCTACTTCTTAGCCTCACCTGTTAGGAATTAAGGCTAGGATTAGAAACTGGGGATTGGGGTCAGGGGTAAGAGGTTGGGGGTTAGAGGTCAGGGCTGGAATCTAGGGGTTAGTGTTAGGGACTAGAGTTATGGTTGTTGGTTAGTGTTAGGAGCCAGAGTTAGGGCTCATGGTTCGGATTAGGGCTAGTGGTTAGTGTTTAACTCCCGATTGCCACTGGTCCCGTATGACATGCGGCTGGGACTTGGCTAAAGCAGGTGCGGCTACGAAATAAGCTCCGACCGAACAAACATATGCCGGTGTGACCATAGAAAGAAGATAAGATCTGGAAGCCGTCCCATCATTACATATCTAATGGACACGGGTTATTGTCTGAATAGCAGAGGAAAGTTTTAGGTGGCCCACCGGCCCCAGGAGTGCCTACTAAAGCATTTACAAACAGCGGTGGGAGTGGCAGCGATCAAGATACACAAGTTGCTTTTGTGGGCATAGAAGAATTTTGTGCAGACACTGCAGATGCCGTTACGAAATGTCGATCATCTTCAGTGGCACTGTCTATTACCTTTAAATATGCAAAATGTCTGCTGTTTGCATACTGATAGGGTATTTGATGCAACATCTCATAATACAGAATCATAAATAACCTTCACCTATGTACCTACCCTCTATCACTTAGTTGCTTCATTTTAAACTGACGGTTCAGTTTTTTGGCCAATCACCGGACAAATAATAATCTAAAACCTATGTACACTTGAAAATTAACCTTTTAAAATCAGTGGCGTAAACACTGGGTGAACTAAACACTTTTCATGGATACTGTTTCAACTAGTGAGCATTTGCTCCATGAATGAGTACCCTTCTCGACCTCTGCTGACCTCGAATTTTACGCACGGCCTTGTGTTGATGGACCCATTATGTCTTATAGAATGGCAGAATACCCCTGGAATATTGTGATACGAGGGAGTTGAGGAGGAACTACAAGTTTCTTGACTATCATCGACGGCAACTATCGATTGCAAGGAAAAACGTCGTGTCGTCTGAAGTTGACGTAAGTCAGAAGTACAATTTTTCGGTTGCTGTTGTGGCTTTAGGTTAACCTCTCTCGTCTTATCACTTTGGCTAAGGAGAATTGAGGTTTTCAGGCCTGACTCTCCATCGTGTGTCGAAAATACCGAATTACACCGAATTCTGCGAGTCACTCAATCAACAACGTGGATCGCTTCAATGCTTCCCACATAATCATTTATAAACTATGTAAATCCATTTAGCAACGCGTAAAAAACAGTTGTTTACGATACGTGTCATCATTTATGCTGAGAAACGTATTCGCACATAACAGTTATATCGTCCGGTGAAGTTTGGGTACTTTCCGTCAAAAGGTCTCCTTGAAAGGGCAAAAATTCATCACCAGATACTGATAGGTTTAGGAAGCATCTGGGAACAAGATTTGGTCAATAGGTTCTCTAAGGCATGTAAAACGTCAGGCGAGTGAATCTCTTGTTTCGGTAAGCGAGCCTTCTTCTTTTCAATCCATATTCTCCGCTTAAGTCGTGTTGGGTTATGAAATTTTCGAAGATGTCAGCAAAATATGCCTTTAAGGGAAACGTATTTGGCATTTACTGATTCCAGGTCCGTGATAAACATTTCGCAAGAAATTATGTAATTAGTCACTAATTTGGCAGTGATGGTCACGTTTTTTTTCTACTGAGACATCGCGACAATAGAATTCTACTGTATTCACAAATTATTTCAAACAACTCACGTGACAAACCTTCGGCATAATGAATCGCTGCTCGAAGTTCTCTGAGTAAGACTAACAATCAGTATGCTCTGTGGACAAACATGTCTTATTCATGGAGTCAGCCAACTTCAGTACTGCATATGCTTGAGGGAAATTACGTCTAACACTTTAAGTTGCTGGATGTTCAGGAGAAATTCATTATCCAATAAAAATTGCCGAATACATACTTGATTTTTCTTGGCATTCTGGAAAGGAATTTTAGTGTTCCGGCGGGTTAACATGCGTCTATCCTGCGCATGGCATCGCATAGGCTCGTTGGTTTATTAGCACAGGAAATGCGAGATACAATTCCTAACCTGACATATAAGGGGTATCGGAATTTACAAATGATTGCTAATAACTCGCAAACTGACAACAATGCCTGGGCCAAGTATTAAATGATAAATTTAAGGGAATTAAAAATACGAAAGGAAGATTAAAGGCAACTTTTTCCGAAAAGCGGAAAATCTTAAAAAAGTCAAAAATGGTTGTTATTGTGCAAACATCAGTTTTCGGTGAACAGAATGCCTGCACACACAAGAAACCGAGTAAATAGGACGGCAGAAATAAAACAACGTTTTAAAAAGTGTTTTAGTAGAATTTACATTCCAATATTATTTAAAAGTTAATGAAGTTTTAAGTGTGGCGATTTGTCAATAGCCTACATTATGACTGCAAATTAGAAACCGGTTTCCTGAGGATCCGTGTTGCCCTTTATGCTTTCGAACTGATTGAGGTGCGGTTCAATAAGGCATACAGAATTCTGCTTGATTTTTCCGATAAGGAGGTCATAGAAACAGAAGTTTTCATAATGGCGCATGTTGCCAACGGGTCACTAATAACTAATAACTTTAAATAGAATTGGCTGGGGTAATCGTAAACATACATCTTAAGCATTAAAATCAAACGTTTTACCGCGGAATCGGTTTGCACCTTTCAGTTGTTTTGGATTGCATTGGGTTTTACATCGGCATTGAAAAACATAAGTGAATATTTCATGATTTTTATTCGATTTTGCATACGGACATATTATTTTTTATGTGTTTGTAAAACTTTTAAAATAAGCTACTTCATGCAGGCAATTGCCGAAGTAGCAAGTGTTTGGGCGTTCGTTTTTATGTAGAAGATCGTTTGGGTCAAATTTTTAGACCCACCCAAACAGGAAACTTCATCCTCGAATAAAATGAAGGTCCAGAACAAAATTCGGGAACAACTATGACTTTGAGCAATCAGAAAACATTATCTTATTAGTAACCTTCATAAGGAGTTCATTAATACTGCACTTCGCTGACGGATGCCTGTGTACTTTGTAGTTTTGCTCGGTGAAGCCAAGCAAATGCCGAACTTTCTGACCGTATCTTTCACGATGCAAAAAATACTGAAATTTTTCTGTCGGAAACTTTTCTCTACATACGTTCGCTACGTTCTACGATTATGAATGCACGGCAGAGTGGGCGTATAAAAATGATATTTTGTTGGAATTTCCAACGTTTTCCTCGCCCCATTTCTAAATTAATTATCTACAAAAGTTAGATAGCACGAAAAGTTTTGTTCCATATGTTCATAACTGAAAATGGACATTTGGTGGTAGTCATTTTTGTGACGACAATTATAACTTTTCAAACAGCAAAACAATTTCGGCTCATTTAAACGGAGGATTGCCCGTGTACGTTATTACCGTACCATAGGGCACCAAATCGCACAGATTTGTCAATCTGACTTTTAGAAATTAATGAAACGTCTGGTTTTCAAAAAATTACTGGTGTGTTGACAAACTAGTTCCCATCGGACAAAAAATCCATTTCCAAGTGCGGAAACCTCTGTTTAGTAAAACTCTCGAAACTCACTTACTCTTCTCTCAAATAAGAACATGCTGGAATGCGCAAACAAAATCTAGGACAGGTGTTACCATAGGCAACTGTCTGAATACATCGCGACGTCAATGTTTGCCCAAAGTTATGGACATTCTGCTTTATAAAAGTGCGTAGACACGTTTCCTACACAATTAAAGGGCATTTCGGTTACGGTATTGAGAAGAACCTCACTTAAGTGTCAGTAGACTGTGAATCGTGCCATACGTGATTTGTGGTAAGGGGTGTTTGATAGATGAGACAGCACGCTAAATATTAAGTTGGCATAGTGGAAGAAAACACAAAAATCGCCTTAATTTGTGCCGAAAGTCTTATCCTGCACTATTGTAGACGTTAAACAATAAACAAAAGGCAAATTTTAAAAAATAACGGATTTTGAGTTAAGGTGTGAGGTTTTCTAATTTCTGCAACAGACTGCAAATGTATGCCAAGATAAAACTTCCATATAACACGATCCACAGCAAACTGACAATTAAATGGGTTCCTTCTCTACACCGTTGCCGAGATTTCCTTGAAAAGGTTGGACGAGCGAACAAAGTGCACAACGTTTAAGACGTCCAAAAATTAGCATATCAGTTTTTTGGCTTAGTAAGATAGGTTCCGTACTGCATCTGGTTATTTCAAACAACGCAATAAAGAACAGGATGTACTAGTACCAACAAATTTCCTGACTGCTTCTCAGCTGCTTCGTGTTATTTCGTAGTATGTATTATTGGTAAAGGCTACACTGCAGTTTGAATTCGCTCAGAAAATAAGTGTAGAAGCGGATAGGTCATAATCCCGTAGATAAGTCTAAGTGATGGAATAATTGCCTTGAAAACACGATAAAATGTTAAGGACAAAAACGTAAAAACGAGTGTGCGAAATAGATGACTGAAGAGTACTGGGGCAAGACCGCGTTTTTTATACCGTTTGGTCTGATTTTCCCTTCTTATATGATTTATATTTGACTACGTTTGTAATCGACCAAGGACTCAGAAGGTCATTTTTGTGTAGCTAATGAGTACTTCGTAATAATTGAGAATGTTTTCTGTCTTTGAAAGTCATTTGAACAAGCGTTTTACTGCTCTGGTTGTCAAGTTTCTTCGGGTTTACTCAACATGCTTGCATGAGCAAACCATCCGTCAAATCATTATTCTCCTCGATTACATTTTAGCAAGGCAAGGTCTCCAATACTTGCAGAATTCCCTGATTGTATAAATTTAGTGGCCCCTTCATCTTCTTACAACTGCATTTAAGGTCGTTTTTCGTGCTATGACTGTGTCCTTTGCATATTTTTCAGGAGTCAAGAATGCCAAATCACATCCTTACGATCGACGTCCAACTGCCTACAGGCAACTCACGTTGCAGTTTAAGGGCGATGTAGAACGACAATAATTTGTACTGCATCCAGCTTTGTAAACGCGCTTTCCGCCTTCCCAATGAATGTGTTTTCAAGGTCTCACCCACCACTTTCCATCTGTTAGGGTTTAATAGCTCTAGACTGCACTGCAAAATGCTGTTTTCGCAGTTAACGATGCAGAAACTTCTATCCCATGGACTGCTTTTCGGCTAAGAAAATTGCGCGCATGGGATTTACTCATTTACCTCCTCATGTCAACATCGCGGTTGCACATACGTAATTAACAGATAGGCAGGAATTAACTACAAGAGTTGTTTAGGTACCATCTAATTCGTTGTAGTGTCATGCTACAGTCCTGCGAGGGAAAGTTCCCTTTAAAGTGATTTATTTGTTGACGAAGTAAATTTTCCACCACCCAAAGTCTAAAATTTATACTGTATTTTTGACGAATGTCCCTAACGGGAGCTGACATGGTCTCTCATTCGCAGTTAGATATCTAGCTCACTTTAAAATATACTGTCAGATCAAAATGCATTGTTCTCTAATCCCTGCTCTCCGTTTATCCCTTGCTTGTAGAGGGACATACAGGAAAAACTGCGAAGTGCCCCCTTCCTCTTCGACTCCTACCTTTGCTTAAGGCCCCAAAGAGGTGCCGGGTATGTTGATAAGAAAATTAATCTAATGTGAAATACAGATCATTTTGGAGCGCTCGGCTCCTAATCCGGGGATCATCATCAGTAGTCGATCAGCACGTCATATGTGGTAACAGCGAGGTGGTCGCTTGGAGTGGGCGTGAGACGACGTTGATCGACGTGGGCATAGTTCGTGTTGGAGGCATCAGGACGTAGTACTGTCGAAAGTCGTTGTGTGGTCGACAAGATAAAGATTCCCAATCAAAAGTCAGGGAAGACGGTTTGAGTTGGACAACCTTTTACTGCCTGAGAAAGTGCGTACACAAGGGCTCTGTAGGCAGTCGCGGCGAGCGCGCTCCAAGCAAGCTGTTGTCTGTGCCCACCTTCGAGGTGTTGTCAGCGCGTGTGTGCGCCCTTCGTTGTCTCCACGTCGCCAGCCAATCAGAGTGGGGACAGCGTTGATTGGCTTCGAGCACTCGCGCGGCCCGGCAGCGTATCGACATGGAGTGTGAGGCGGACAGGACGGCAGCATGACAAAGGCGGAGGGTGAGGAGACTCGAACTGCTACAGTACACTTATTGGCGCTATTCAGCAGGGGACGAAATCACGTTCGATTGCACATCCATGTCGGTTGCCTGATTGC
>CACRXP010000450.1:0-19785 GCA_902702965.1 Spirometra erinaceieuropaei | reverse complement strand
AGCCGTATAGCCACTGCCTCGGCTGTAGCTAGCGCCCGTTGGCGTAGGACTCTGGAGAAGCTTGCTGGTGTCCAGAAGACAACCTCAAAAGGTTTCTTTGGCATCGACTCGGTGACTCGTATCGACAAGATGTGCGAGAATAGAACTCGAAATCGATTTGTTTTCACCTCTGTCTAGCCAGACCGGTATGTGTTCACGTACTCTCTTTTCCAGGCGCCTCGCTGTACGGCCAATATATCCCGCCCCACAGGAGCAAGTGAATGAGTAAATTCACATTGGTTTGGGCTCAACTCACCCGACTTGCAAACAGCACTCAGCCTATGTCACCGTTCCCCCTCGCCACCATGACCCAATGACCATAGCACGTCTCGCCATGCGGGTGGCGTGGAAACGATGAGTGTTACTAGCCCCCAAATGACTTATAAACCCTGTAATTTTGCATATTTTAAACTTCTATGTAGTTGTTTTGGCCTGATGACGAGTTACCGAAAACACGTGTTTGCCAAATTGACTTTTCAATTGTAACATGGGAATATTCGCAGAGCTTAGACAATTCAAAGAGGAGTTTGTTTGATTTCTACGATAGAAACGTCACAGGAACAAAGTTTTTGCAAGGGCATGAAACCAAACAGATTTACCAATCTAAATTTTAAAAGTTACAAAATATCTGGTTTTGCAAAGATAACGTGTTTACTCACACCTCGCTTAACTTTATTTTTGTCAACAGGACTGTAAATTTTCATGTGTGGTAAGTTTTGCCTGGAGAGACTCTCGAATTTAAATTACATTATTCCACCAGGAATACACGCACGGATGCGAAAACTTAGTCTTGGATAGTTATTCATGTAGGAAATTTCCCGAAACTAATTCACTGTGGATTTCTGCTCTTATTAACAAGCATTTTATTTGGTAAAATTATGTACAAACACATTCTGAATGCATTAAACAACGTTTAGGTACATCAAAATAATATATAGATTTAGGATCCTCGCATTTTCCCAGCTAGGTCGCAGAATGCTACAGTGACCTTTAATCACTTTAGACGCATGGTAGTCAAATCGGCAAAAATACCGGCGAATAATTAACGTACGGCTATCAGACAGCTGTAGATGAGTCTAGTAATGGATTTGGGAGTATAGAAAATGCGATTTTCCCCTTTTCATACGACTAAAGTGAGCGTACGTGATCCCGGTGGTCATCTGATGGATTCTAGGTGAATTACCAAAGAAATCCTGCTTGGGCAGTTGGATTTGGTGGGTCCCAAACGTTGCAGGCAGGTAATTGGACCCAAATGGGATTAAACTCACGTCTCCCGGTGAAGCCTCGTAGATCAGGTGGCTAGAGCGTTGGCTGTACCAAAGCCTTCCCCTTACTGTCGCGGGTTTGAATCTCATTGAGGCGCCGAGTTTTTCACAGCTCAGGCAGCATGAAGTACTGTTATTTTTAACTGATGTTCAACTAGAAACCAAATAAAGAACCCTGGGGAATTAAGTATCAGTATGAAAAGTATGTGTGTATTTGGCTATTAACTAAATCGGAGTTGTAAGCATAGCTCAACTAGTACAATGCAATTTAACCCAACTATCTCGTTAGCCTGTTGAATGGCACATATTTTATAGAAGAGAGGTTTTCTGATAGTGAAGAAATGACGGGCCTGTTCGCATTCTTGCCCATCTGATTTACGCGGGTAAAAAAGCCAATTTTTAAGATAGCTAAGATTTTCTTGGAAAACCTTTCTTACAAAGATTGATGCCAGTAACTGAAAAACGCACTCAAACATGCGAGTGTGGTCTACGGAACATTCTGTAATAGAAAATTGTCGAAATCTAGAGAAGGATTGGCCTGTCCAGACATGCACTGGTTTTGTTATTAAAATACCACGAAAGCATATCCAGCACGAAAAATGTCGTTTTACAATATGTGTTACCTTAAGAAGTACCATATGCAGTGTCCGATATTGTACGAATTAACCGGTTCCATCGCCCTCTCTCATCGTGATGCATCAGCTCGACCAAAATTTTACCTATGTATGTTGCCAAATGTGCTGTTTGTAAATCACTACGCGTGAGGAATATTTATTTTCTAAAAAAGGAACCTGGCTTTTGACGGATGGAAAGTTGGGTGGCACGGCCGATCTCGTGGCTCAGGCAATGCGCGGCTACACGGAGGCCTACGGCATGAAAGAACTCCAAGTCATCGCGCTCACACCCTGGGCCCTATTGGCTAACGCAGAGAGTCTTCGTTCGGACGACTTTCTGGTACGTTCCCCCCCCCCCCACCAGCGTTCATTTGTTTTGTCGTCCACAGGCTCGCACACCTTCGGCTACCTGTCAAAGCCCTGAAGGCGCTGATGATAGATAAACCTCTATGGCAATAGTTATAGCCCTGGCTGCCACGAGGACTTGAATTGCTGTCACGTGAAAAGGCGTGATCCAGAAATTTGGGGACGAAGTTGACTCGATTTTTCAAAAAGGCGCCGCGATTTTACAAAGTCATCAATGCTACCGATTACCTAGGGGGTGCGGTGTGTATACTATGTGCTTCATAAGCGACCACACATCGGCCCACCCCACTAGTCGCATATGCCCCTATATGCCGCGATAGTGGCCTGACCATTCGTATCTCAGGCATCAGTCGCTGGATTTGGCTCGCCAGTGCGTCTGCTCGAAACGATGGTTCATCCGCTCGATCGTCGCATGCTTAAATCCCCTATTCGGGAATTATTCATTTTAAATAGGGTAGGACTTCTCGCCCAACTCATTGGTTGACCGCGGGCAGCATGTGCATAGTGACGGGAAAATTGCATCCTTTAAGTACCGTACTGCCTGTACATTAGTTAACTCTCTCTGCTGCTATTTCTGATGGGTTCGAGAGTGCATTCAAAGCCCTGAACTAGCAACACCACTGTTGCAGTGATCGGATCTCCTTCTTGCACCCATAAATTGGCCAAGAACATCAGAATCCACAAAACGCATTACAGATGTGTAGAGTAGGTGGACTAACTCGTGAAATGCCGGCCAAAATTTCGAAATGCCTTCTCGTTTCGAAAAGATTAATTAAGTAGGGTTGTAAAATTAAACATTCTGCAGCATAATTTTATAAAAATCCAGTTGCCTCAGGCTGCCGGCTTTCGAATAAACTTCTTTTCGGCTGCATGCAAGAACTATACTCTGCAAAAAATTACTACTTACGTAGCATGCATTTTCCAATTGATTTACGATGCCCTTGAAAACTCAGTCATATTTCATGAAAAAAATTAATAGAAATATTCATAATTTTACTAATTCGTTAGAAAATTACGGCTTTTGCCACATTTGTTCTCGAAGAAGAAGCATAACTCGGTGTCAGAAAAGTTTCTAATTGTGAGATTTTTTAATACTGTGAAATGGCCGTTCATAAAACGCCATGTCTCTGCATTTACCAATGTGGCTTGCAAAGTTAACAAGAGAAATCAAATCCAATGTTAAATTGTATGAAACGCACATGGTCTCCTCTTAATACCTCAGCGAAATGTATGGTTTTTCGTGCGCCGAAAATACATGGCATGTAGTTTGGAAACCCTGAAAAGTTTTTAAAAATCGAACTGTACCCTTCCTTCGAGTATAAAATTGGAAGACGTTTTGATTTTCAACTGGATGGGCGAAAACATGAGTATTTTTGTGCATGTTTTCCATGAAATGTAATTGAATGTTTAAGGGCATTGAAAATCAAAGAAAAATTCATGCCACATAAGTAGTCATTTTTTACAGAGTATAATTCTTGCATGCAGCACAAAAGAAGTTCATTCATAAGCCGACATGCTGAGGTAACTGGATTATTATAGAATTATGCTGCGTAATGATTAATCTTTTCGAAACGAGTAGGCATTTCTAAATTTTTGCTGGCATTTCATGAGTTAGCCCACCTACTGTAATACTGAAGATTATATTCTATCGTTAGAGCTCTGCAATCTCACTTTTGTGGATTGTTCCACTTCAAAAGGATATTTAAATATGGTAGGGTGAGCTTTATAACTTAATTGCAAATTACCGGGAACATTTAAAGTCGGATACGCATGTCGATAGGAAGCAGAAACACAAGTAAAATGAATGCGTATGCAGACACCTGTCGAGTCGTCTATCAAATGCATTACTTTTCATTCCCTGCCACTAACCAGGGCAAAACGCGATTTTCACTGCCGCAAAAGACCTACAGGTCGGACAAGCGGATTCAACTAGCGGAGAATCACACGCACTACCTTCTGATTGATACCAAGGAGAAAAAAATGAACAACATGGCTGTGTGTCGGGCCCAGTTTGAGGCCTGGATTTCAAGGCTCACCGAATCCGGTATGTTATCTCCCGATTCCGTTTATTTCCTAATCTAGTTTTTCTTTCATGATGACCACCTAATTCAGTCGCATTCTGCAGCGCCGCTAACAGACACATGCTGATATCAGTAACCATTTTCATGCCTTCCCTTATAGCAACCGATGAGGCACAGAAATACGGCAAGAAGGACGCGCTAAGGTTAAATTCAAACTTTGCAACGACGTCTGGACAGACCTCTGAAGTCCAACCCATCACCGGTAAGGCATCATACTGTGGCACATTTTTATCGAAAGAAAAAGTGCGACAATCACATAAATTACACTAATTTAACATGGCCACCGAAAAGTCCACTTTTTGTCTAACATCCCAATTGCAAGGGACTTTGATTTTGACGATAAAAACGAAAAGGTGACATCCAGGAGGTAGTTGTGAAAGAGAGCGATCCCTGAAACTGGCGTCACTTGAACACACCGTCATGGACAGTAACGGATAGGGATGATTGGTTCACAAGGGATGCAGTACGTGTGGGACACAGTTGCCATAAAATCCCGCACCTGTCAAAATTAGCTACTCACGAACCTAACATCGATGGTTGCAAACTCTCAAGTCGCAAGCCATTCAACGGAACCCTCCCAAGTTCGATGAGGCCGAAATTCTCACCAAGTGGTGAAAACCACGTGATCGACGAGCTTCTCGGATCGTCGTTCTCCGCCCCCGAGTCTCTTAATAAGTGTAGTTTCCTCCCTCCCTTCCTATCTGGTCTGACACCACGCTGAATCGTGGTTCTCCGCCCCCGAGTCTCTTAATAAGTGTAGTTTTCTCCACCCCGCCCTTCGTATCTGGTCTGACACCACGCTTGAGCAGAGTAATCAGCAGCGCGGGGTAGACGAGGAGGAAAGATACTTCAAGCGACTGTATCTGTGGGAAAAAAGAGACCAAACGACAGTTAGACCGTTGTATCTGACGCCTCCCGCTGTGTGCTCTAAAAGCGGGGTGGGTACAGGGACGATGACTTGTGTGTGTGTGTGTGTGTGTGTGTGTGTGTGTGTGTGTGAATTAGTTTATAGTGGTGTGCGTTATTTACCGCACTTTCTCCTCCTCTCCAGCCTGGGCCCAGAGTCAATGACATGAACCTCCACCTACAGTGCGTGACCGATCTCATGAAATGTTGGCCAAAATTCTGGAATGCGTTTCCAATTAGGAAGGATTACTTAAGTGGGGTTGTAATATTGCTTACCATGAGACAAAATCTTATAATATTTCGGACTCGCAAGGATGTCGGCTTTTGAATGCACTTCTTTTTGACCTTCTACAGGAACCAGACGCGGTAAAAAAGGACTACTTTATTAACATGCATTTTTCTTATTAATTTTCGATGGTCTTATAAATTCAAATATATTTTACAGAAAACATGCGCAAAAATATACTTGCTTTTCCTCATTTTGTAGGAAATCACATTGTCTTCATATTTTTGCCCGAAGAAAGTGCATATTTAGGTTTTAGAAACGTTTCTCCCTTCCCGAATAGTTTTTTGCCTGATCTGCCATTGCATCAGCGTTTAGAAATTTCTAACTACAAAGTGCATGTCTTTAAGAAGAAACCACATAGATTTTGTAAAATTTTTAAATGGATCCGAACTGTGTTGTGCATTTCATGAGGAGCATTATTAAACGGACATGTGCGGTCTAACATGCATGGACTTCGCACGTACTTAAAAATCTCATAATTATAAACTTTTTTAAAACCTAAATATACAGTTTCTTCGGGCATAAAATATGAAGCAAATGTGATTTCCTTCCAAATGAACAATAGAAAGCATATTTTTGTTCATGTTTTCTGTAAAATATATTTCAATTTACAAGACCACCGACAATCAGTGAGAAACATTCATGCTAATTAACTAGTCCCTTTTTATCGAGTGTGTTTCCTGCAGGATGTCAAAAAGAAGTGCATTCAAAATCCGACATCCTGGCGAGTCCGAAATTTTATAGGGTTATGCTGCATGATAATCAGTATAGCAACCCCACTTAAGTAATCCTTCATAATGGGGAACACATTCCAGAATTTTGGACAATAGTTCATGAGATCGGTCACGCACTCACGGGCTCATGACCAGAAAGCACACAGGGAATGCCGGTGAACCCACTGATGTGCCGAACCCCTCGCAGCTGTGCCATGCAGCGGCAGACTATCGGCGATGCAAGTGTATGGGCTTTTAGCTAGCACCTGTGCTCTCATGTATGGCATATCGTGCTATCCCACTATAACCTACAAAGTCGTTATCTTACGGCTACCGCATTGGTCTAGAATGAGATTCTTTCCCTAGTGCCCTATAAGCATACCTAAAACTCTATTTCAGAGGGGAGAGAGGGAGACAGACATCGGAGACATACAGTGCGTGACCGATGTCGTGAAATGTTGGCCGAAATTCTGAAATGCCTTTTCGATTAGGAAGGATTACTTAGATGAAGTTGTAATAATGCTGAGTATGCAGCAGAAGCCTATTTCCTTTCCGACTCATTAGAAGATCGGCTTTTGGATGCATTCCTTTTTGACCTCCTGCAGAAACTGCACTTTGTAAACAATGACTACTTACGTAGCCCGCATTTTTCCTATTGATTTTTGATGGTCTTATAGATTCAAATATATTTTATAGAGAAGATGCACAAAAATATGCTTCCTTTTGCTCATTTGGTAGGGAATCACATTGTCTTCATATTTAATCTCTGAAAAACGTGAATATTTTGGTTTTAAAAAATTCCTAATTATGAGATGCGTGCTATGCATGCATGACCACACATGGCCGTTTACTAATGCTCCTCATGAAATGTACAACACTGTCCGGATCCATTACAAAATTTCGTGAACTCTATGTGGTATCTTCTTAAAGACATAGAAGAATATATGAGTGTCCTTACGCGGAAGGCATGCACCTCGTAAACTGAAATTGCTAAACGCTAATGCAATGGCAGACCAGGCTAAAAATTATTCGTGAATTGAGAAACTTTTAAAAACAAAATACGCACTTTCTTCGGGCATTAATTATGAAGACAATGTGATTTCCCACTAAATGATTAAAAGAAAGCATATTTTTGTGCATCTTCTCTATAAAATATACTTGAATTTATAAGACCATCGAAAATCAATATAAAAAATGCATGCTAAAATAGTAGTCAGTATTTACCGATTGTGGCTTCTGTAGAAGGACGAAAACAAGTGCATTAAAAAGCCGACATTCGGGCGAGTCCGAAATACTCTTGGATTATGTCTCATTGGAGCAATATAATAACCCCACCTAAGTAATCGTTCCTAATGGGGAACACATTCCAGAATTTTGGGCAACAGTTCATGAGATCGGTCACGCACTGTAGGCATGCTACTGCACCCAGCGTATGGGTGGGGAGACAAATACCGCTTACCGTACTCTGATCTAGCTCCGTGTTGTCCCAGCGCATATACCGAGTGGCCTGCTTTTGGGAGCACCCAGTAATTATTACGTCGACAACCAACACTGACGATGCAGCGGCCGCGATCAACGACTCAGATGCGGACAGCGAAGTAATCACCGCACCTACTATGAGCATCTGAGGCATTTGTTATTCTTTGCTGTGTGCGAAAAATTTACTTAAACTGATAGAACGAAAGCTGGCGGACTCACAGCCGCCAAACCCAAATTTTGCTATCTCGAGACGAGGAGGACATTGGCTTGAACGCAGCGCTTAGAACATGTCGAAAAGTGACTAGTCTCCCTCGTAGACCCTTTTTATCGTAGACCCTAAGTGGATAACCGTTTGACTGTCAATAGAAGCGAAAGGGCGTGTTCCAGGGAGCACTTCAGAGGAAGGATATTACAATCGCTGGAACAAGAACTTCACTCACTCGATCTTTCGGATTCTCACCTGAACCAATAATCAGAGAGAGCGTCAGATAATGGTAGAGGGTTGCTCAGGTGGTGCCGTTTGGGGGCAAGTGCACACTTGAGGAATCCTTCGCTGGGTTATTAATAGACAGGAATGCGGACCAGATACGGGGAAGTCGAGTCTTCTCGAGGGGTCCTGGGCTGTGTCATTTAATTAACACTGCTCAAAGCTTCAGACGATAGTCTGTACTCATTGGACAGATGATGACTTCCACTGGACAATGGAAAATGCGCTCTGTGGAATCAGGTGCTTCCGAGGAATGGAACGAGACTCTGTCTACTTTCTTACTACTCGTAATTACAGTTACTTGGTCAGAGCGTAACGTCATCTGTCTGTTCTTAACCAGGTGGTGGCGCGGAACCAAGTGGGTCGTCAGCAGATCGATGTGACAGCTGACTGAATGTTTGGTTGACGACCACACCCCTCAGACATCGTTTCGAACACCCCTGACAACCTCCCGTCTCAATGTAGAAGGCACTTGTTGTCAAAAGAAATTAAAAATTAATTCCAAATTATTCAGACACCAGGAATGCTTCAATTCAGGGAGCTGATGGCTTTCAAACGTATCACACAGTAAGTGTCTTAATTTACCAAAGAGGATATCTCCACCGGAACTGTCGAGAGACTGTTTTCAAAGCTGACTCGCTCACTCAATTCGCATCCGGGAAACATCGTAAACCAAAGACCACCTTTCCGTACCAGGCGTCTTCGTTGTCCCCACCTCTGCTAGATCTTGAAAGATCACGGACGGC
This sequence comes from Spirometra erinaceieuropaei, assembly GCA_902702965.1. Taxonomy (NCBI): domain Eukaryota; kingdom Metazoa; phylum Platyhelminthes; class Cestoda; order Diphyllobothriidea; family Diphyllobothriidae; genus Spirometra; species Spirometra erinaceieuropaei. The sequence continues at coordinate 10,803 of CACRXP010000450.1, read as the reverse complement.
TGATTTGTTCCTCTCCGAGCTTCATACAGTCTGTCGGTTTCTTATAAATGTGTTTTCAGAGATAATCTGCAACACCTAAAAAGACTGAAAAAAACATATTTGGCCCCACATGGCAGCCTGTCAGGCTTTGAGTCCAACCACTGGCATTGGAGAGCGGCTTGGCTGCCGCTACATTTTAGAACAGGGGCTGGGTCAAAATCAGAATTGTATTCCAAATACGGAACGACATTTAAAGACGATGCGCAATTCATTGGCTGCAGCTTGCGGAGAGATATTACCAATACTCCTGATTGCTGGGCTGTTGAACGACAGTCCACCATGTACTTCACAGCAAGGTGCAGAAGGTACGGTGACGTGCGCGTGAATTAGTTTATAGTGATAGTAGACTTTCGCAGCATCTTCCGCGCTCTCTCTTCCCCACTCCCTACCTGGACCCGGTGTCAGGACGGAGTCAAGAAGGCCGGAGGCAAAGGAGGGCGCAAGTGGCTGGCACGGCGGATCTGCGCCTAGACGTGCTACCACAACCCCTTGTCTGCAACATACACTTGACCAGGATTTTTTATCAGCAAGATCAACACCCAACAAGGGTCAGGAGGACGATGATGCTGGTTGAACAGCACTCGTGTACCTAGCGGGAGCTCAAGCGCATCTACCGGCGGGGAACCAGGGGTCAGAAAACTGCCAGCGCATAGCGGGCTGCAAGGGGCATGATTTGATGGTACTGGCATAGCACACGCTTTCAAATCTTTTGATCTAGGCGGTAGATCACAGTATAGTTCAAAGGACGTGGCACAAACGTAGCACCAGGGTTCAGGCTGTAATAAATCATGATGGTACTACGGCGGCAGACACATTATCAGACGCTCAGTCTGGGATCTGAGAGGACCCTGAAAAATCAGTTCGGAACCAACAAAGCCTGTTGAGCATTATTCTGCAGCATTTTGGCACGCAGATATATGAACCAAATGTCAATGAGTACCATCATACTAACAGTAGCGTCGTTAAAGATTCGAAAATGAGTCTTGAAAAGAAACCAAATTTGTCACCACAACAAACACCCGGCAGGCGATGTTTTCGGAACAATGAAACGACCAGCGTCTATATATGAAAACAGGCCAAACTGCGTTACACGTCACGGCAACGGCACTTACAATGTCGTCGACTGCTAAGAATTGCGGCCCAGCAAAATGGAACAGCCATCAATTCCATTAGTCACAGAGCCAGCTGTGCTAAGACGAGCATCCAAAAATCTGTTTGTGGAAGCGGGTATGCCAACGCTAGGTTCGAAAATTACAGAAAAGTTACAATAATGTAGGGGGCGCTCACCGATCGTTCCTACAGAACTCACTCGTTCCGTTGTGCATTACGGGCTTTCTCTCGAGCCCAACCAGAAGCCGCACAGCGTCGTATGATATAGGCAGTATGCTATTACCGGCAAGAGAAAGTGAAATGGTCATTTTCGGCTTATTAACCGTCGTCAGCCAGTTATACCCAACCCTGAAGTGTGGCAACCCGAGGCTCAAACCCACGACCTGTTTGTTAGAAGTCCATGCATTTAACCACTGGGACAAGAGCCCGTTGCCCTGTCGGTTTCGACCGGGAATATACAATGCTGGGGACGCTCACCAGTGAGTGAGTTCCGTAAGAACGATCGGTGAGCGCCCCCTACCGCCCCCTTCCGTAAGAACGATCGGTGAGCGCCCCTCCCGATCGAAACCGACAGGGCAACGGGCTCGTGGCCCAGTGGTTGGAGGCGTGGACTTCTAACTAACAGGTCTCGAGTTGGAGCCTCGGGTGTCCCACACTTCGGGGTTAGGTACGACTGACTGAGGATGGCTAATAAGCCAGAAATGGCCATTCCAGTCTCCCTTGTATTTGCGGGTTATAACATACTGCTTACAATTATGTATTGGCATAATCTTACGTCTTCAGGTTGCACACGAATTTCCGTTCCATACTCTTCACAGCACATCATACCTTCTGACTAGACAAAACGAAGCCATTTCGTGACCTATGACCGTCTGCACGGCCTCTTAAGTTATTACTTAGACATAAAGTTCGCGTTACGAAAGAAAAATTGTCTCTGGAAGCTCGCATGTTTTTTCAACCCGACTGCAGACCGAAGGGAAGACTGCAAATAGGCTGACTAGGTATAGCGTTGAAAAAAAGAATGGGTATAAGGGAAAACGGGGTTGCACTCGAAGACCTTCAAATAACTTAGATTAAGCGACCTGGCTTGGTAATGAAATCCACTAAAAAGTACGGCTCGGTGCCTCTCCAACAAGCCGAGCACCGAAGGCCTTCTCTGAAAATCAAAAAATTTATCCACGAAATTTAAAAGCTTATTAGAAAAAAACCAAAGCTGGTATTACCTTTTTCAAATAAGGCTTGCCTTCTGGAGATATTGCACAACCTGAGGCATAAATTATAGGAGGAAGAATTGTGCCTAATTTTAATTGTAAGCTAATCACAACCATCAAAGAATATAATTAAACAAAAGAAGTAAAGACGTTAAGTAGCATTATTTGCCCTAAATAAGTCAGACCACCAAATTCATCAGTGTCATGTCATCCGCCTGACTGGAGGTCGGTTCCTGATATTTTTTCTAACTGAACTATATCAAGTCACTAAAGGGCGAGATAGGGCTCATAAAGAAACTGTAGTCGCAAAAAAACTAGAGTGGACAATGTGTCAACTTCTTTGTCAAATTGTTACCCTTGAAACGGAGACTTGCAGTTGAATTACGAACACGTTGCAAATATTTCCCTTTTATACTCAGTGTAAATATGCAAAATGTATGTACCTCAGTAAGGTCCTCAAGCGCCCTGCCTGTACCCATTCAAAAACAAACATATACTGTCACACCTGTTCCAATCACCTTGTAGTGCAATCGTTCCGAACTCGACAACCTTGAATTTAGCAGAACTGAAATTCTATCTTATTTAGACGACATAGGTCGCTAATGTCGCACTCTGCTAAGCCAGATGATATTCCTGCATCAATAAACACAGTTATTAACACCGGACAGATATTTTCTTCCGGTGAATTCTCATCAGGTCAGTGCGGTAACAGGGTTGATTAAAACATGTGAGAAATAAGGCCAACCGATTAATGTTCATCTCTTCACAATAGTGGGCTGTGGAGGCGTGGGAGAATGAGTAGAGCTAGTCAGTATCAGGATCAAAGACCTGATAGATTGGCAGATTTTTTGGCTATTTCACTGCCGTCGACCGTTCCCACCTCGGCCTCTGGCCCAACAGACCCGAGTTTTAACGTGCCTTCCGTTTGTAGTTAAGAGCACATCTTATCACTACACCACAATTAGGCCCTATTGATATGCATAGAACAGGTTGCACCAAAGAGGTGAAGTGAGCTGTTCAAGCGGTATATGTTACATAAATAATCGTTTATATACATTTGTAAGAAGGCAGTAATGCGCAGATGTTGCAAAACAGCCAATAAAATTCGGACTGTTTATTTCATTTTTCAAGCCGAAAAGACTCCCGTTTGTGGCGTTCTCGTCGGCGGCGGGAAGGAGCACCTGCAGGGAGTCAAAAACGCTCTTAACCAGAAGACTCCGTTTGTTGTTATCTCGGTGAGTAAGGCTGAAATGTTCTTGACGCCTTTTATGAGAAAGCATACGCACTTGACTGCAGAATATTTTGCAAGGCTTTTCAAAACAAACTAAATTGGTTACGTCAAGCTCACACCTAGGTCTGATCCACATGCTTCAGTACGCAGCCCACGGGACACAAGGCTCCCGGTCCGGTTTTAGACATTTGGCGTACGTTTTGGAAATCTCAGCTTTCGTGCAATCAGACCTGAACATGCAGAGGAGCGGTGAGGTCATCATAATTAGAAAGGTTATGCCGGACGTGATTATTCGCAAAAAAATTGGTTGATCTCTGGTTTCCGCAAAGTAGGTGCACATAGCACCACCCGGTCGCTTAATGCAATCCCACTCCTGAAACATTTTGATGCGAGGAATCGCATGTCTGACACCCCGAGGCATGTTTCTCAGGGTTCCCCGAAACAAATCTCAGTGAAAAAATAAAATCAGTCGTGAATAAATGTAGTCCTTGAACTCCGCTGACAGCTGAATCTAACGCCATGCCACACGCCAGTCACCCTAAACCGCGTACAGTCATTCTCAGGTTGGCACCGCCGAATGGTGTGCCGTGTTTTCGGTGTTTACTCTTCCTTTTTTGAATCGGACGATAAATTTCTCCAAGATTTCTGAAACTTTGGACGGGTAAACACCTGGTTCCGGTGAATAGCCCTTTTCTTTTAAACTTTACGCAATTCATAATACAGGTTCTGAACAGAAAATTCAAGAAAGGTTTTGTGGAACCGGTTTCAATGTACGGTGCGGGAAGTTCCACTTGATTTTATTCGCTAAATTGCTCCCCATGTTAGTTTCAAGTCCCTTTAACAACTTATAGTTCCAAGGTCTCAATGTCCAAGTTTCAGTCCTCTAAAATTGCTCTGTATGCATGTTTTTAAACCCAGATTACCTAACCGTTTGAGGTAAAAAGCTTCTTTTCTCATCTGCATGACAGTGAGGATGTCTAAAAGACAGTCAGCACTCGAAGCCCACGCCTTGCAATTGTCCGGGCATATACAGCCTCATTGTTCCCCTTACAAACTCCCAAAAGTACACCTAATGTCTGGGCTCTAGATCGATACCTGTATTGAAAGTAGAGTTGCAATACGTGTTTGCGCAATGGGTCTCACACTGCTGGTCCACAGACGTTGGTGTTATTCGACTCAAACATTTGTTATGGCTTAGGAGATGATCCATAAATATCCCATTTAAACCATTTTTAACGGACTCCTTCGATTCATTAAAAACTTGCCTGTCAGACCCAATGGGTCTTACAGAATAATTGAGCTGCACTTTTAAGCTAGATAATCCAATCCGTTGTCAGATCTATCGTATCAAGTATCCCTGTGGGTTTCTGTTAAAACAAATAAGATAATCGTTCAAATTTATTTTTGTTAACTGAGAAGGATGTTTTCTTTTTTTCAAGGACTCGGGTGGTCTTGCCAATGTCCTTGAAAGATGTGTTGACATGATGAGAAAGAAGAAGGCATCCCCAGATCAGAAGTTGCGATGGAGCAGCTTCAATATGAACCTGAAGAAGTACGTCTAGTGACATTTACGATTGTGCATTACGTTGGGTTGTGAATGAAATCGCCGTAAGTAGATAACACAATGCCGGCTATCTGTGAAAAGACTTTTAGTCTGCAGTAGTAGACTAAACAGAGAGGGGTCATTGATGGGTTAGTTGCCCAAATAATGTGAATTGGGGTTCCTGTGTGACCTCATCATCATAGCTAAAGAAGACCAAATTCATCTGGAAATATTGGGTCAGCTTGCCCTTTGTTGTCTTCTACCTCGCCAACAAACCGTCATTGTAATCTAGGGTCATCTCGTTAAAAACCTTTTGAGAACCATTAGCACTTCACGATACTATGTCTGGTAGTTGATTTCTCTAGGGTAAAGTGATACCATACGAACATCACGGGTACTAGTCAAAAGCCCATACACGCGTGTTTCGCTGATGTTTTGCCTCTGCATGGCGCAACTGCGAGGGGTTCGGCTCGTCAGTGCGTTCCCCAGCATTCTCCATGGGTTTTCTGGTAGATAGTACAATTTGGAAATTGTCGCCCTGAATTTTCTCAGAAATTATCCACAAAGTTGAAGTACATCAGTTTATTCAAGGTCTATAGGCTCAGAACGAGAATTTTATGCATGAATATTTGGGCCAACGTCCATCAGCCACAGCGGGTAACCGCGTAATATTCCTTAACTGCCGACAGGCAGCTGGTAGTATACTTTAGGTTAAGGTGATACCTTACTAATAGCACATGTGATAGCCACAGGCCCATATACGCGTGTTCTGCGGATATTTTTTCCGCTGCATGGCGCTGTATAAACTGATCTACTCCAACTTCGTAGATAATTACTGAGGAAATTAAAAAGCGACAGTTGATTTCCTCTTTGCCAGCGGTACCTGACGAATACTCGCAGAACATCCAAAATGTACGGCAGGTGAAACGGATGTTAGTATAACGGTCCTGCTGGGGATCGAATTGGTGTTGGACAGTGCTACCGACATAACCTTTTAAGCAAGTGTACTTCTACCCGTCTAGGTCCCTCCCACTGATGCCTGTGAGGTGCCAACTAAGTTTGTCTTGTAACTTTGTGCTCGTCGTAGGCTTTGAATAGGCACTTCAAAGGCTGCAACCCCACCCGAATGGGCGCGGCTCGTTTTCTGTGTGTGTCCCGCAGCCACAGAGCTGGTAACTTCGACTGAAATTTGGCTGACGATGGTATATCACAGGAGAAGAAGAAGGTGCGATCACTGGAGCAAGAAATTTATTGGCCTGACGTTTCGGATTCTCACTCGGACTCATTATCATAGACTGTCGCTGATGATGGCTTCGAGTAAAAACTCCAAACGTCAAGCCAATAGAAATCTTGTTTCAGTAATCCCCTCTCCTTCTTCTGTACTGCTTCTATCGATGATGCATCACCTCAATCCGTCTTTCAGTTGGAATTCTCTCGTAGAAGGTGCTGTCAGTTTAGACTGTCGAGTGTCAAGTTTACGACATCTAACTGGTGCTGTTAATCATCTGTTGCGTGAAATCTAGGCACTGCCGCATCTCTATAATTAATAACCAACCTTCCAATTGTTCATAATTCCTTGCGTATCATCGAGTGTTCTTTTGAGCTGAATTAGCAGTTTATTGATTGGTTTTCTGTCTCAGCGAACAAACGGCACAAGAGCCGGATTTCTTTGAAGGGTAGACTGTGGACCATCATCTCGTCTTTTTTGTGAATAGAAACTTCACTGTTAGAGGGGGCACTCACCGATCGCTTTACAGAACGCAGCCGTCCCCTTGCGCATAGGAGCTGTCTCCCTCGAGCCCGCCAGCGGCCGCACAATGGCGCGTAATATACAGCGTGTGACCGATCTCATGAGATGTTGACCCAAATTCTGGAGTGCGTTTCCGATTAGGAAGGACTACTTAAGTGGGGCTGTTATACTGATTACCATGCAGCATAACCCTATAACATTTCTGACTCGTCAGGATGTCGGCTTTTGAATGCACTTCTTTTCGCCATCCTATAGAAACCACACTCGGTAAAAATGACTACTATCGTAGCATGCATGTTTTCTTTTTATTTTCCATGGTCTTATAAATTCAAGTATATTTTATAGAAAAGATGCACAAAAATATGCTTTTTTTACTCATTTGTTGGGAGATCACATTGTCTTCATAATTAATGCCCGAAGAAAGTGCGTAATTTGGTTTTAAAAAGTTTCTCAATTGCCGAATAATTTTTAGCCTGATCTGCCATTGCATCAGCGTTTAGCAATTTCAGTTTACGAGGTGCATGCTCTCCGCGTAGGGCAAATTATATATTCCTCAATTTCTTTGGGAAGATACCCCATAGAGTTAACGGAAGTTTGCAATGGATCCGGACTGTGTTGTACATTTCATGAGGAGCATTAGTAAAAGGCCAGGTGCAGTCATGCATGCATGGCACTTTTCTCATAATTAGAAATTTTTAAAACCAAACTATACAAGTTTTCGGGCATTAAATATAAAGACAATGTGATTTCCTACCTATTAAGGAAAAGGAAGCATATTTTTGTGCATCTTCGCTATAAAATATATTTGAATTTATAAGACCATCGAAAATCAATATGACAAATGTATGCTAAGTTAGTAGTCATTTTACACAAAGTGCGGTTTCTGCAGGAGGTCAAAAAGGAGTGCATCCAAAAGCCGACATCCTAATGAGTCCGAAAGGATATAGGCTTATGCCGCATACTCATCATTATTACAACCCCACCTAAGTAATCCTTCCTAATCGAAAACGCATTTCAAAATTTCGGCCAACATTTCATGACATCGGTCACGCGCTGTACGTCTCCGATGTCTGTCTCCCACTCTCCCCTCTGAAATGGAGTTTTAGGTGTGCTTATAGAGTACTAGAGAAAGAACCTCATTGCAGATCAATGTGGTGGCCGTAAGATAACGACTTTGTAGGTTATACTGGGATGGCACGATAAGCCATAATTGAGAGCACAGGTGCTAGCTAAAGGTCCATACACTTGCAACGCCGATATTCCGCGCTGCATGGCACAGCTGCGAGGGGTTCGGCACATCAGTGGGTTCACCGGCATTCCCTGTGTGCTTTCTGGTAGATACTCCATATAAAAATTCATTATGAGCCCGTGAGTGCGTGACCGATCTCATGAACTGTTGTCCAAAATTCTGGATTATTTAAGTGGGGTTGCTATACTGATTATCATGCAGCATAACCCTATAACATTTCGGACTCGTCAGGATGTCGGCTTTTGAATGCACTTCTTTTTGACCTCCTGCAGAAACCACACTCGGTAAAAAGGGACTACTTCATTAGCATGCATGTTTCTTATTGATTTTCGGTGGTCTTATAAATTGAAATATATTTTACAGAAAACATAAACAAAAATATGTTTTCTTTTGCTCATTTGGAAGGAAATCACATTTTATTCATAGTTAATGCCCGAACAAAGTGGGTATTTAGGTTTTCAAAAAGTTTCCCCATTCCCGAATAATTTTCAGCCTGATCTGCCATTGCATCGGCGTTTAGCAATTTAATTCTACAAGGTGCATGCTTTCCGCGTAAATATAATCATGTATTTCTCTATGCCACACGTCGTTCAGGAGATTTTACAATGGATCCGGACTGTGTTGTACATTTTATGAGGAGCATTAGTAAACGGGCATGTGCAGTCTTGCGTGCATAGACATCGCACGGTCTTAAAAATCTCATAATTAGTAACTTTTTAAAACCGTAATATATGCTTTCTTCTAACATAAAATATGAATACAATGTGATTTCCTACCAAATGAGGAAAAGGAAGCATATTTTGTGATGTTTTCTGTAAAATATATTTGAATTTATATGACCATCGAAAACCAATAGGAAAAATATGTGCAACATTTTTAGTCATTTTTTACCGAGCGTGGTTTCTGTCGGCGGTCAAAACAAAGTGCATTCAGATTCCGACATCCTGGCGAGTCCGAAATGTTATAGGCTTATGCTGCATGTTAATCAGTAAAACAACCCAACTTAAGAAATCCTTCCTAATCAGAAACCCATTCCAGAATTTTGGCTAACATTTCATGAGATCGGTTACGCACTGTAGGCAAACTAGCATTACCGACAAAGATAAGATAGGCTGGAATGATCATATTTGGCTTATTAGCCGTCGTCAGTCACACGATCTCGGGGTTTTCGGCCCCTGAGGCTGGATCCCGTGAACTGTTGGCTAGAAGTCCAACGCCCTAACCACTGAGCCACGGGTTCGTTGTCCTGTCAGTTGCAATTCAGTAAAGCTAGTCTGCCTGCATTACGTGCTGCCGTGCGGCTGCTGGTTGGACTCGAGAAAAGGTACTAGAGCACAACGGGCCAAGTGAGTTCCACGATGTGATCAGCGAGCGCCCATCTACCATTGCATAGCCCTGATCGCAACCGACAGGATAACGAACCAGTAACCCAGTGGCTAGTACGTTGTGCTTCTAACCACAGGTCGCATGATAGAGCCACACAGGGGTTGAAGACCTGGGGGTTTGCCATGGCTGGCTGACGACGCCTAATAATCCACAAGTACTCGTTCGACCCTCCCATAGCTTTGTCAGTAATATTAGAAACCTCACTTCTACAACGACATCAAGACGTTCCAGGTGCCTGGCCCCACGAGACTTAATTATCGGTTCAGCTAATGAGGTATACAACATAACCCAGTGTCAGTTTAAAACCGTATGGGCTCAAAATAACGTCTAATTAAACAATGTGGAGTTTTGTAAGATTTTCCATGCACGGGAAGCATGCAGTATGTAGTTTGGAAGCACTAATCTCGATTGTAACCGCAGGTCGGGCACAAAATTGTTCGAGAATTAAAAAGGTTTTTCTTTAGAAAAACAAATGATATCCTTTCTTTCGGTTTAAGATTTGGCTTTTCAGCAAGTGAGTGCAAGGAATAATATCCCTCCGCATGTCTTCTATAAAATATGCTTAAATTTATAAAGGCATCGAAGATCAGTGGGCAAAGCCTATATCACCTAAGTAGTGGTTTTTTGAAAATGGTGACTTTCGCTAGCGGCCGGAGATTATCTGATTCGAAAGGCGTCATCCTTGCGTGTCTGGGATATTGTTAAAGTGGCAGCATGATAGTCATTACAACAAACCCAACAAAGTACTTCTTTCTAACCGAAAACATATTTCTCGGTTGAAATTTAATGAGATAGACCACTAACGTTACTAGAGCGTAAAACACTGGGCGAATGCCATTTTCGCTGTTGAGACATATCGTCGTAGTCGAGGAATTTCTGAATTCAAATGCAGCATACCAACTATTACGGTGCGTGACCTATCTCATGAAATGTTGGCTGAAATTCTGAAATGCGTTTTCGATTAGGAAGAATTACTTGGTCGCGGTTGTGATACTGATTATCTTAAGGCATACTTTTATTACATTTTGGACTCGGCAGGATGTCCGCTTTTAAATTCACTTCTTTTCAATCTCCTGTAGACAGCGTGCTCGGTAAAAAATGACTACATAAGTAGCATGCATTTTTCCCATTGATTTTCGATGGTCTTGGAAATTCAATTTTATAGAAAGCACAAACAAAAATATGCTTTCTTTTACTCAATCAATAGAGAATCACGTCTTCTTTATATTTGATACTTAAGGATAGAGTATAATTAGGTTTTAAAAAGTTTCTTATTATGAGACT
>CACRXP010000449.1:512051-528371 GCA_902702965.1 Spirometra erinaceieuropaei | reverse complement strand
AAAAACTACGCACGGTCTTTAGAGCAGTGAAATCATCTTGCGAGTTCTGCGGAGACTCCGCTTTTGCCAAGTCCGTGGAGGGTATCGGCTGGTAGGATCGAGATGCCTCTTTCGTCTTGGTGTCTCCCTCCGTGGTGGTGGTGGTCCTGGTCGGGATAGCATTAGCAGCCTGTAGAATTGAAAAGAAGCGCGCGTTTATTTCAAATGGAAAAAGACCTGCTTGGATAAATTTGTAATTAGGAAAGACGTCAGATCATCGCGACCGTGTCTATCTCTACAGAGTTACATATCGTAAGTGATGTGTGCGTATTGGTATCAACTCCCGGACTGACCTTATTGATGGCCTCAGTCCGAATGAAGTACTCCAGCTTGACACGTTAGTTACCAGCGAAATTACAAAATTGAAATACAGCTGACTCCCACATATTCGCGGATTTCTTATTTCCGTAGAACACATCTAAAATAATCGTTAATTATTTTCATTTATTTTCGTGACAATTGATGGTGTATTCACGCGTAGATATGAGTCATACATTTTCAAAGGTGATGTTGTGAGGTGGCTTTGACATAATATTAAAGTATTCTAGGCCAATAATTTAAGGTATTTTTGGCGTTTGGACATTAAAATACACAGTCATAAACGTTTTTAAGGGGTCCCAAGCATTTCATGATTTGCGCGGTATTACCGCAGTCCAGGACACGAAATTACACAAATGTGCTAAGCTGGCTCTTAAAAATCGATAAAAACGTCTGGCTTTCCATCATAACCCGAGTTTGCAATCTGATTCCCACGGTTAATATCAAACAAAAAATCGATTTCCAAGTGCAGCACGCGCTGTTTTGTGGAACCTTCGAGGGTAAGTTACTCTGCTCTCAAAGAAAAACACGTTCAGATGCCCAAACGAAAGTCTAGGACAAGTATTAGCACAAGTAATTGTCCGAGTATATCGCAACGTCCATTTTCGCTCAAATTTATGAATATTTTGCTGAATAAATTTGTCCAGACACCTTTTCGGTGGTAGAAACGGACATTTACCGGAAGTGGCTGGGCGAATAAGTAACAGTCGCAACGTTCAAGTCGTATGAAAATTCCCATACCAGCTTCTGTTATCAAGTTTCATGATTTAGATCACGTACTCTATGTAAAGAAAAGGAGATAGCCAAGTTCCGGGACTCAGTTTTACATTTACCAACCGGAAAACAGTTAGCGATATTGCAGGAAGAGGAGGTTAAACTACAAGCACCCTTCAGCAGTTGATTACGTCCAAAACAGCGCAGCGTCACGGATAAACACTACGGAGGTCTTGTTAATCATTCAGCTCTCTCACTTACACCAAACATGGCTGACCAACTGCCCAGACCTAACCTCGGCTACCGGAGTGTCTTGGACAGAAGGCGTTTCATTGATGGCAAGAGTCGAGATTACACAAATGTGCTAATCTGGTTCTTAAAAATCAATAAAAACGTCTGGCTCTCTTACATAACCCGAGTTAGCAACCTGATTTACAAAAATCGATTTTCAAGTGTGGTAAGCACTGTTTTGTGAAACTTTCGAGGATATATTACTCTCACCCCAAAGAAAAACACGCTCAGATGCGCAAATGAAGTCTACGGCTGGTATAAGCACAGGTAATTGTCCAAATAAATCGCAACAACCATTTGCGCTCAGATTTAAGAATACTTTGCTGAATGAAGTGGCTCAAACACTTATTCGGCACAAGAAAAGGACATTTACCGGAAGGGGTTGGACGAGTGAGCGGAATGCGCAGCGCACTTTATGTAATGGAAAGGGGACTGCCTAGTACTGGAACTTAGCCCTGCATTGATCAACCGGAAAACAGTGAGCAATATTGCAGGAAGTGGAAGTTCAACTACGAGTACTCTTCAGGGGTTGATTACATTCAAAACAGCGCAGAACTACGGGTCGAAAACTAGGTCCGGGTAATCCTTCAGCTCGCTCGGTCACCAAAAATGGCCGACCAATTACCTAGCCCTCATTTTGGCCTGCTGGAGTAGCAGGCGTTTCATGCCAGCCAGAGACGAGACGGCGGACATGAGGTTGACTTGCTATAGGCGGTATAGATTCAAGACGCAAACAACTCACAATCGCATTCGGCGGCCACTTCTTGTCCCTACAACGGAGACGCAATTCCAGACGGGTGCTGATACTGTAGTAGTCGTGCTCCAGTTGACGCAGCACCTGGTCCACTGCTCCTGGGCTGTGCGCGGTCAGGTTGTCGAAAGTCCGCAGCAGAGTCTGCAGTCGATCACCACGTTCACGGATCTCCTCCAGATAGACCTGTGTAAGGGGAAAAAGAGGTGGCCTTTGGGCTGGCAGTCTAAACTTGCTGACGCGAAGCGTCGGGTTGGAACAAAAGAACGGGGAAGCCAGCAAGCAGGGAGCGTGGTTAAACGTACTTTGAGAAGTCGAGGATTCCTGCAGAGGGACTTTACGAAGGAGAGAGAAATAAGACCACTGAGTGACTGCTTTGATGCACTTGTGGGTGCGGGCGGGTGGAGGAAGAGGTACCTGATTGGATTTGCTTCTGGGGAAACATGGATTGACGTCGTACCACGTAAGCTAATATAATCGAAGAGGCGAGTTCCAGGAAGTAGTCGTGGAGGTAACAATCGGGAGATGGCACCCAAACAAATCCGCTGCCTAGAAATAATACCTTTAACAGTGGACTCAAACGCCATCGGGCTATATCAGCGGTTGCAGGCCTACTTTCATGCTCTTCTTGGACTTTCCCCGACGGCCGAACATGGCCTGGCCGAACGAACATCGCAAGAGGTTACATGGACGATGGTCACCGTTACCCAACCTTCCCCATCATTACACACGTACACCTGAATATACGGCATACATTCGCATTATGGCAGTTTAGTACAAAACAAAATCACTTAAATAGGATAAGTCTGCACAACATGGGACAGGAACAGTTCTCAGGCATCCGTCAAAGACATAGCATTGAGGCCAAATCAAAGACGATACTCTACTTCGTCTATGTGAGCCCTCACAGTTCGACCACATACAGGGCCTCCCTCGTGGAGTTTCCTTTTCGGTCTACTCCAGTAGGCCTCAATGGTATTGGTGTGCCGTCCGGTGGTAGGGTCCTTGAAGTTCTTTGAGTGGTTAACAGAGAAATGTAGATAACCTTCTGAGGGAAGACGATTATACGCATTCCACTCGTCCGTTACCATTGTACTGACTTTGGCGATCCATTTTGTAATAACGGAACGGAGAGCGAACCAACTTCGATCATTCGCCTGTTCAAATAAGGCTTTCCGTCGGCTAGTATCGTACATCCAGACCAGCCACCACCCATAAAACCCCTTATTACCACCTGTCCCGTAAGAAAGGCTGCTTTGGTTAGGCGGATTTTTTGGGTGTCATCTCCCGATTGTTACCGTCGTGGAGAAGGAGACACGATCGATGGAACAAGTGCTTTATTAGCCGCGACTCATTCGACGGGACCAAACTACACACTGAAGTTTGACGAAGCAGAAATTCTTGCTGGAGGCGGTAACTGCGTGAGCCGTGAACTGCTTAAGTCACGGTTTTCCGGTCCTCAATCAGTCAACAAGCGAAACGACCTCCCCTCTCCATATTCGGCGCCAAGACTTAGCCTAAACAAAGTAGTTAGCCGCGAGGAGAACGTGCGGATAACCACTGTTCCCGGTATCAATGTCAGCGAGCCAAATCGCCCAAGAGTCCACAGTGATGACGAGATCCGGCAGTCAGCCACTCAGCGGCGTAAGACGAGCGTGGGAGCCGGGAATCTTGACCGGCATACAGGCGCATAGCAACGGCATACTTCAACACCTGGCTAGTCGAGCTGTGACGCACTCGGGGGCTGCCAACTGTGATAGGCCTGTAGCGCCCTAGCAACTACAGCCTATAAATATTGCAGCACCTGGGCCATCCACCACCCTTATCTGACTCTGTCCCTGATGATGGATTCTAATGAGAATCCGAAACGTTAAGCTAATAAAGCACTTGTTCCAGCGATCGTGTCTCCTTATCCGGGATATCACTTAAGCTCTGTAGCCCTGCTCGACCGCACTGGCTGCATGCCAGAAGAGAGCTGAATTTCGTTATAAGCCCACGGTTCAAACGAAAGGACACTTTAGCTCGTAAGCCCTTTATGGGTCATCATTTTAGGAGGTGCAACCGTCATAGTAATGCGCTGGCCTCGGGTCTTGAGACGCCATAGTTGGCGTACCCGCTGTCTGTACAGCTAAGTAGGCTACTACAGTTAAGTTGCCCAATGCTTGGGAAGGAGAAAGCCGTAGATACTATTCTAGCCATACATGTTTGCCTATCAGCATCCAATCTTCAACCAAATATATATATATATATATATAGCCTAAACACATCTTGGACTCACGTGGGCCTTTCTTTGGATTCGAGAGTCATTTCCAACGATGACCGACCTGAAGAAGGAGACACGATCGCTGGGACAAGAGCTTTATTCGCCTGAGACTTCGGTGGGTCAGATGATCGAACAATCATCACACCAACAACCAAAACACCTGATGAAATTTCAGCAATTAACGACGTGAATGTCGGCAATCACACAGTCATCACACCACGTGCAACGATCCCTGATGAAGGGGGGAGCCGTGAATATTCATGGGCATGCGGTGGCATGGCGACTGCATCCTATAAATACTGCAGCCCCTTGTGCATGAACCACCCGTATCTGCCTTTGTCTCTGATGATGGGTTCGAGCAGGAACCTGAAACGTCAGGCTAATAAAGCTCTTCTCCCAGCGATCGTGTCTCCTTCTTTACGGCTGCGTCCTGGGACTTCTCTTCGATTCTCTTGGCGATGGCCGACCTCCCTGCGCCTTCCCTTAATATGGACATACATTTCAGGGGCAGGACATGCTCGTGTCAGCTTTCCATAAGACTATCCCCCCTTCCCCATCGCCCACAATACTGAGACCTGACCACACAGTCCACGTACAGGCAGACCTAGGATAGGGCCTACTACAGATCCGACAGACTGTAACAATGACTTTCAAAGTATCATTCCTCATTTGAACCACAAAAAGTTTGACGGAGATGGTTTTTAGCGATAGCGAGGGGTGAATCACCAGAGCATATGATGAAAAACGTTCGTGTATCCCTCCTTGACATCTCTTTTGCGTCTTTATTGCAATCCCCGACCGCCGGTCAAGCTCATGGAGTGGCCGTTTCAAAAAAGTTGGTCTTATGTGACACTAAAGTTGCGCATCTTTAAGAGTTGAGAGAAAAATGACAGACATACTTGTCTCCCGATACTTCGTTTTAAGCCAATACAAAGACAAGCAAGGTACAGTTAAAGGGGTAAATTACTGTAACTGAAGTTCGGTACCTAACCTCTGAAAGGCCGCTTTCTTAGGAAGTCTAGTCGACCCACGGCTTTTAGAGGGATCAGACGGACTGCTTACCTCAATCGCGGCAGAGTCTGTGTCAACTGCCGAGGTCGAGGCGGGTTCCGGGTCACGAAGTAGACGACCTATTGTGGATCGGTCGCACAGCCAAGACTTGAAGGCGTCCCTATCTGTGGTGTATGCTTTCCATCGATCCTCCAGTTTGTGAAGTTCCTGACTGAATAGTTCCAGCTAGAGAAGAAAAAGTCACTAAGGTAGGTACCAGCATCAAAAAACATGTGTATGTCGATACGCGTACAGATTCGAGGTCCAGATAGCACACCGCCCTCATTGTCTCCCGAAGAAAAAAGGGAGGAGCTAATGGACCAGATCACGTTTGTACTGACATTTCAGAAACTTCCTCGTTTCTATCACCGGAGTTGTATGATCGCTGATCCTGTTGGTCTTGAGTTATTCAGTCTTGCCGCTTGCCCAGTATTATGACCGGGCCCGACGCACGAACTTTGACCTGACCGTTTGTTGCCGACTCTCTTTGACCCCTCCGAGCCTGTCCGCTGGTGGGCTCGCGTGACCTTCGTCACGTAAGGGCCGAGCCAGCTTTGACCAAGTTCACGTGCCTAATGGCCTCCCTCCCCCCCCTAGTCAGCCGTAGGACTGATCGGTCGCTGTTTCAAGTCACAAAATGTGCCTAATCCTCTGTTCCAGGATTGTCTTTTCCGCAAAACGACAAGGACTTTTGGTGGACAGCAAGCCCTGGCGAACCTTAGAATCAGTTGAAAACTAACGCTTGCTAGCTGGTTTTTCTGGTATGCTAAGACAAGATCGTTGTGGCAATAAATTTCCCACCTGACATTTCGGATCCGTACCCGAATCCAGCGGCGCAGACAGGTCCGTAAGGCTGTCAGACCCTTACCTGATATCGTCTCTACAGGTGGGTTAGGGTGCGAGGTCGAAACATCAGGCAGATGACATTCTGGGTTTCAGCTACTGTATCCCGCTTTTTAAAACAGCCTCTTTAAACAGGCATTTAGCTTATATAGACAAGAACTAACTGTCAGAGGTCGAACACACATCTGATTGGGTGATCAGCACGATAGTTCATAAAAGACAGTGGGGTAATTAATTCCATGTAATTCCATGTTAATTAAAACGCGAATAAACGACCACTGAGCTTCATATACCCCTCGTCGAGAGACTGTTACGACACACTTGTCGGGTCACCTAATTAACATATAGTTACATGACCCAGACACCGCGCTTGCCGCAAAGTAGATAACTTCATGAACTACTAACTCGAATGCCAAAATACGCTAGATGCTCGCATTGGCTTAAGCACAAAAAGTAGCATAAACGAGTGAATCTTACTTTAGATGCATCAGAATCCAGCCATGTCAGAAGACGATCCACGGTTGCCTGAACGCAGTCATCGAGGATCGAAAACACACCGGCGAGGTGCGGAATCGTGATCGGGCTCCGGACGTCTGCCAGGTCTGCGTTGGTTGTGCTGGGGAGGTTCTGGCTCCAGCTACTTGAGCTCCTGACATTTTTAAACCTGGACAAAAATGAGTCAACCTTCATTAACAGATGCCGGTATGCGTGATAGAATATTCAAATACCCTGTAGCACACAATTTATTTAAGACAATAATGGCAGGATCACTTTCTACTGACAGAATCTTCATTTTATTGATGCGTTTGGCTCTCACGAGAACTTAACTTGTTTGGTGTGGCGTGATCCGCCATCTAGAACTTTGTCTTTGGAACGCGTGGTAGACTTCTGGTGAATTCGAGATTGATTTCTTAGGAAATCCTGCCTGAGCAGTCAGCTTACCATATCAGAATTGGTGGATTTTCCATAAAATTTAGTCGGTTGACCCGCAGGTGACTAGACTCATTGCTCGCGGTCGGAGCCTTGTAGCTCAGATGGTTTGAGCGTGTGGCTGTACTCGAGCCTCGTACTCGTTGTTCTGAGTCCGATTTCTACCGAGACCACCGTGTTTTTCGCAATTGGGTCAGATGAATATTTCCAGCTGTTGGTAAGGCCTTATTTGGATTCTGTATATTGTTTGAGTGACCGATCTCCTGAACTGTTGGTCGAAATTCTGAAATGCGCTTTCGATTTGAAAGGATTACTTAGGTGGGGTTGCAAAATTGATTATCATGCGACGTAACCCTATAGTATTTCGGACTTGCCAGGATGTCGACTTTTGAATGCACTCGTATCCTACTTCTTGCAGAAACCACACTGGGTAAAAAATGAAAACTTAAGGAGCATGCGTTTTATATTGATTTTTGGTGGTCTTATAAATTCAAATATATTTCACAGAAATAATGCACAAAAATATTCTACTCGTTTTGTAGAAAATTACATTCTCAACACATTATATGCTTGAAGAAGGGATATAGTTTGGTTTTTAAAAGTTTCTAATTATGAGTTTTTTAAGATCGTGCAACATCCATGCATACAGCATCGCACATGTCCGTTTACCAGTGCTCCTCATAAAATGTACAAAATAGACCGCATCTATAGTAACATTTTATGAACCCTATATGGTATCTTGTTAAAGGCATAAAGGAGTGTGTGATTTTCCTTACGCGGAAGGCATACACCTCGCAGACTGAAATCGGTAAACGCTAATGCAACGGCTGATCAGGCTCGAAACAATTCAGGAGACTTTTTTTAAAACCTAAATAAACACTTTCTTTAGGTATTTCATATGAAGACCATGTGATTTTCTACCAAACGAGTAAAAGAAAGCACATTTTGCGCATTTTTTCTATAAAATATATTTGCATTTATAACACCATCGAAAATCAGTGTAGAAAACGCATGCTATTGAAAAAGTCATTTTTCACCTAGTCTGATTTCCGAAGAAGGTCGAAAAGAAGTGCATTCAAAAGCCGACATCCTGACGAGTCCGGAATATTATAGGATTATGTTGCACGATAATCGATGTTGCAACCTCAAATAAGTAATTCTTCCTAATTGAAAACGCATTTCAGGATTTCGGTCAACATTTCATGAGATCGGTCACGCACTGTACGTCAGACTGAAATAGCCCTTTCCTATAGCTATCTCACAGATGATCAACGGCCTCCTTCTTCCTTAAGCTGCTGATTTATGCTGAGTTAATCACCAGGTATTGTGTAGCATGCGAGCATGGGTTATTTGACTGGGTCGGACAGTGTTGTAGGCCCGCTGCCAGTCGTTTTATGTCTGTTTCGTCATTGCAACAAGGCGGGTGTAGAGAAACGAGTGAGGTAAACGCTGTACAAGCCTGCCTCATTGTAAACAGATCCACACACTGACTGATCCTTGGTATCTGGTGTCAGTGCCCAGGAAATGTGGTACGCTGTGTCTGAACTGTCCTCAATTTCGGCGTCGAAAATCATGAATTTCGCCGGAACACTGTGTGCTTACACCCGCACTTCCGGTTGTGGTTTGTTTTTTTTTATAGAGTTCCATAACACGTCCTACAGGAGTTATAGTAGATGTACGAACTCATTAAATGCTAACCAAAATTTTGGAATGCGTTTTCGACTTCAAAAGATTACTTAAGTAGGATTTTAGTATTACCCACCTTGCATCACAATCTTATGAAACTTCAGTCACTTGGGACGCCGGCTTTTGAACGAAGTTGTTTCAGGCCGCCTACAAAACCACACTCCGTAGAAAATGACTACTCACGTAGTATGAAGTTTTCTCCCTGACTCTCAGTGCCCTCACGAATTCAAATATATCTCATAGAAGACATGCATGAAAGTATTCCTTCTTCTACTCATTTAGTAGAAACGTACGCTTTTTTAAACTGTAAACTTGAAGGAAGGGTATCATTCGATTTTAAAAAGTTTTCAAGTATGAGATTTTTAAGACTGTGAAATGGTCGTTCATAAAACCTCGTGTCTATTCATTTACTGGTGTTGCTTGCCCAGTTTACAATATGGCTCAAATCCACTGCTAAACTCTATGAGCCCCATATGGTCTCCTCTTTACAGAGTGTAGAAACGTATGATTTTCTGTACACGGAAAATATACAGCTTGTAGTTTGGGAACCGAATTATGCACTTCCTTCAGGTATAAAATTTGAAGAAGACATAGTTTTCTCACCGATGAGTAGAAGAATGAATATTTGTATGCATTTTTTCTACTAAATATGTTTGAGTTTTCAAGGGCTTGGAAAATAAATGAGAAGAATTCACACCATTTAAGTAGTCATCTTTTCCAGAGTGTAGTTTTGCAGGTCGTCAGAAATAAATTCATTCGAATGCCGACACATCCTGAAGTAACCGAATCATTTTGGCATTATGCAGCACGCTAATTAATATCGCAACCCTACCCAAGTAAGCTTTTCGGGTCGAAAACGCATTTCAGAATTTCGAATAGCATTTACTGAATTAGCACGTCTCCTCTATATTGCCGACAGCTGCAATCAAGGGCCATATCAACAACTGTGTTGGGAGTACGGTCTGACAATGCTTTGTGAAAATAACAAACGGCGGGACAAGTGAAAAGGAGGATCCCATTTTTGGGCGCTTTTTGGCCGATGTCCATAGAGATTGGGATTAGTTTCAAGGTCAGGGGGCATTTACTCACCCGAGGATTCTGCGCGCGGCCATCTGAATAGCCGGTGGGATGGTGTTCCTATTCTCATGTCTTACTAAACAATCTACCGGCAGACCTGTGGTTCACACAGACAGTTTTTGCCGAGGTTGATAACGTCCATGGAAGGTGTCCAACCCCTCTCCCAAAATGACGCCAGTCCTGACAACTTCCATCCCAAACCTTCACGCCAAGTTCACTGGCTCGGTTCGATGAGACTGTGAGGTTTTGCAACGCCCCTGGACTTGAACAGTATTGTTTGAATGCCGTGACACTTTTGGCGCGAGGACCTAGGGTGGAGATGGCGTAACCGCGTGTCAGCGAAGATGACCGGTGTCCCTTCCTCTCTCATCCGCCGATCCCTGCCCCCTACCCTACCGTACCGTAACGCTCGCCTCGCTCTCCGTCTCACAACATCGGCACCTACCTCGGCCCTCCCCTGCAGTTGCCCACAGCGCTGCGCTCCCCACCGGTTATTTAGCTGGCATGTCGGTATCGCCTCTTCACCCAGACAGGTTATTCTTCAGCTGTAACTCATCCCCCTGTATTGTTAACGGTTACTATACACACTTTCCTTGCTTGTCTCGTTATGCATTACACTATTTCCATACTCGATCTGCCTTCTTCCCCGGTGTATGGATGAGTATCAAGAAGTGTTAACAGTTCAGTTCAGGGTCTAACCCGGCCAGGATCCCTCATCTGCGTTTCCTTTCTCTGGTGTGTGCTACCCTCGACGTCCTCGGCCGCTACAGTTTCATCATTATATGCACATGGAAAATTCCTGATAATATGTGGCTCTGACGAGGTCGTTGAGTTCTTTCCAATTGCATCGGTCAAATGCCCGATAAAGTTAATCCCCAACGTCTCTCAATGGCACCGCGCGGAGATATTTCAAGAAAAAGTCAGAGTAAATGCATTTCAAGCATTGCGAAGGGCTGGATAGCGAGTAAAAACCGAGATTCGTGTTACAGAAAAATGTAACTCAGAGTAGAAACGCACGCCAATTTTGAGCTAAGGACTAGCGCTTGAATAACCCTTAGGTGTATTTTGAGTTGAAGCATGTGCCGACGTCACATTGACGACCGTGTGACTAATACAAATCGCCACATCGGACAATACTGCTGGTCCATGTGGCCGGAGATTGGCAGGTAACTATGGCAACGCGTCCTCAGGGGTCAGTCCGTAGGTGTGTTCAGGCGTTGCGCCAGAAACGTCATTATTGCTATAGTCGAAACGGTCAGCCATCCTGATTTGACAGGTGCGTGTGTATACACCAAGCCTCAGCCGTGACTTTCAGGTGCTCCACGGTCGGCTCCGACCTACGCGACTATACCACAACCGTCAATCCGGGCGCTTTACAATACGGCCAGACTTCACACTAGACTTCAGAACGAACAGAGGATGAACGACAGTTTAGTCAGAACCATTCCAGACGAACTGCTCCCTCACTGTTTGTGTCAGGTACACTATCGGAAACGGTGACGGCAGCAGTCATTGTTTAAATACTAATTCAAATATCGCTTATTTGAAATTAAAACCTACCGACGGGCCGAAGCCAAGAGCTCCATCTTCTTGTCGTTGAGCCTCTGACACATTGTAGTGGTGGATGCTATCATCCTCGACACCTCCTCAAGGCTTGTAGCATTTGCAGGAGAGGGAGAAGCCGTTGAACTGTCCATCGGTGTCGATGGGCCGCATGTTCGTTGCCACCAGGCCGGAAGTTCGTCATCATGGAAGCGCTGTATACATTCCACTAATCGACAGAAATCCTCCCATTGGCTGTTCAACCCATCAAGTTTGGCCTGTCAGCACAGAATAAATTACGCACCCAATGTCGTATATCCCGTTTGAAAAGAGATTTCGATAGTCTCCAGGGCCCGTAATACGAACTTTTATTTACCAAAATAATTAAAGTTACTGAACAGAATTAAGTAGCGAATAATAACAGTTAACTTACGGAACTTTTGAATAGTTAGATTGGGTGACCTGAACAGGATCACAATCCCTAGGGAAGGTTGGTTTTTGAAAGAAGAACTTCCTGACATGTGTCAGCCTCATGCGCCAACAACGTGACATCTGTACGATGTTTTGATTTCTACCAAGTCTCGATGTTCGAAAAATCAGTTTTTTTCCCCAGAAATTACGATTAAAACATCCAGTCTCACCCCAACCTTCCTTCTGCTGCTGCTTCCTGGCATTCACATAATGAGAAAGCAGTGCATTTCGGTTTGCAAAATAACCAGTATATGGCGGCGTGGTTGTGCCCCTAGCCTAAAAACAGCGCGCTCCCAAAGCTTCCTTGCAAAGCATGTCCATTGTTCCCGTCATATGCCGGCATTTTAGAAGTCCCAAGGTTACGTTTTGTACATTTTAAGGGAAAAAGCAAGTGGTTTTAGGTTATACATAAGCTGATAAACTATAAAACCCGTTCAACGTGTAAAGAGACATGTCTTGCCTTAAAAAATTAATGAACGCCATCTGACCGGTTTGTACATCACTAAAACGTTTTGGGCCCATTTCCTCACAACAGGACGCCTATTTAATTTATGATCTGGCGATAGACTGTTGGACTGGAAGTTTCCTATTTGATAAAGAGGAACTCTGCCGATTAATGCAAAGCCTTTCATGACATCTTGATTGTGTGGTGTGAATACGTCACTAGTCCGACCGACGTTAGTTTGGACCAAGTAACGACCACAGAATCCTCAATAAACGCCAGGGCTCCGACTCTCTTTTCCCAAACAAATGCCCTCAACCGTACAGTTCACCTAGCCCTTAACCAACATCAAATGTCAGAATGTTCTGATGTCTTATCTGCCATCGCTATCATTAGCCTTATCCTACGTCATGTCATGATGATAACAAGTTTGCTCAGACAACTTGGTCGTGCCTCCGACCAGCAAGGCGTCGTCTTGGCCGTTAAAAACAGAGTTCATTCTCACAGGCTGATCAACCTTTTTTCTTAGGGGACAATCGTCGACTCACTTAGCGGAATAGTGGCTCCAACTAGTGAATGGGGTTCACGGTAGTCCGTAAAATCTGGTACCAAACAAAACAGTGACACCATTGACGGGAGTGCACCCCATACGAATAACTGAATCGCTGCCATATTAAAATTCCCATACTGTTCAGTAGCGAGCTTTATAAAGATGCTACTTCATACCGAAAGGCGATGGGAAACAAAGTTTAGGTCAACTGAACTGATTGATTTTGTACAGGCAGAGTATACAGGCAAGGATTTATGGTGCCTACATGAAAAACTTTGCCCCTAGCGAGTTGGAACCAGGAGCGTGCTTAGATTTTCAGTTAGGTACTAGTATAGTACAGTGTTTGAACGACTTGAAGTCATATCCCAGCAGCATAAACAAGGAGACCTCATTCATAAAAATGTGCAGCGATTTCAACGCCAAGGATTTAGAGACGCAGTTCCCTCTAAAACAACAAAAAGCACACTCACTTCCACCCTCTCCGCCGCTTTCACTGTTTGCTGATAGCTTGTACTGCGCGTCTGGTATCGCCGGAACAATTCGAAGACGAACCAGCTCATGGGCGTTTTGGAGATCGTGAGGGACTGTAACATCGGCTCCTCCTGCGAACGAACTCCCTCCGACAGAGCGTGAGGCCTGCACTGACACTGCCAGCATTCAAGTTGACTCCGCTCCAGTCCGTGCAGAGCACAGTGCCCCAACTGGTGGACCAGATTGTTGGCCCTGTCCACCAGCTCTCTGCCCTCCCTCAGCACCTCCCTCATGTGGGACTTTTGGCGTTCAACCAGACCGTAATCCACCAGGATGACGTCAGGTCTCCTCGCACTGAGGAGAAGCACTCCTTCCGTGGGAGACGGGCTGCGCTCCTTCGACAGGATTACCTGACCCGGGGTCAGATTTTGCAGAACTCTGGCATTCCAGTCGTCAATGGCCTGGATTGTCGCACGGAACTCCTCGGAGAGGCGTTGAACGACGAACACACTCTGTACATACTCCTGCGAAAAAAGTTAAATCAGAGAGTGCATAAGGAGATATTTACGCACACCGATATACGAGAGGCGCAATGATCCCTCGAAATTTACGTTCACACAGTTGCTACTTATTTACATTAGGTAGCTAGAATTGCCGTGCTGTAACCTCGTTCAATTTTAACCGAAGTGCGTGCGGCAGCTTAGACTACACCTGTCATGAGTGATCACGAAAATACCCAGCTCGTAGACTATTTACTGATATGCCATTGCGCAAGTTGAGAAATAACATCTTCCTTCCACTCCCAATTTAGTTTCGCGGTCGCTTTTTTGATGGTGGAATTGAGGTCAATAGGAATACGTGCACCACTTTGGCTTCCGATTATAGACCAGAAAAGTGTGCATCCATCTGGTGAAAACTGCATCTCGTTGTATGCTGTACCTGTTCCCTTCTTTATTTTGACCGACTTGGTTTTCTTAAATTTGATAAAACTGAAAATAAATACATCACTGTTAGCTCGCAGTATCTGTTTCGTTTTATCTCCGTTCACATTAGTCGACGACTTCTTGTAAACCGATTAGGTTTTTTTTCCTAGTATCCCCTCATTCCAAGTGTAAAATTTGTTGATTTTTTCTTATCCGCGTGTTTCTCAATTGAACCTGTGATAGAAAGAATGCGGAGTCTCAGTCGTGCTTAAAATACTTTTGGGATTTGGGGTGCTGGAAAGGATGATATTTTAATATTATTTGTATTTGATATGTTGGAATGGTTAATCGATTTCATTTACCTGCTCCTTCGTCACTTGTACATACTTGTACTTGTATTCTACTTAAAATCGCATAATTCATACTACCGGGTGTTTTGTTGCAATAGATCAGTCATTTACTAAGATATTTGCAATCTTTCCTTATTTTTGAATTGACACTTTTTGTTGTACAATTTTTCAAATTGTATCGAATTGGCCTTTTATCATCGATCTTGCGGATGGTTTTGCTATATAATTGCCGGTATCTTGCATACAGAGTCCAAGAAATTCTGCTGTAGAGGTAAATCGTGCCGTATACTTCATATACAGCATCAGTAAACGGATGGATACAATGCTGCATGAACAGACAGTTTATTGTCTCAAACATTTTATAATTACAAACTTTATAGAACCAAAAGATACCCTTTCTTCTAGCAACACATTGAAGAATGTGTGACCTACTACCAAATGACAACAAGAAAAGATGAGTTGTGCATAGTCTCCGTAAATCATATTTGAATATATAAAAACATTAAAAATGAATAGGAAAAATGTACACTGCATAAGTAGTCGTTTTTATCGAGGGGGCGCTCATCGATCGCGTTACGGAACTCACTCGTTTCGTCGTGCCTTGGGGTCCTCTCAGGCACCCCGCCAGCAGCTACACAGCGGCGAATGATATAGGCAGAGTAGCATTAGCGACAAAGACAAGGGGGATTGGAATGGTCATTTCTGGCTTATTAGCCGTCATCAGCCAGTCATACCCAGTGGCTTAGTGGTTAGAGGCGTTGGACTCCTAACCAACAGGTCGCGGGATCGAGGCCCAGGCGTTCCACACTTCGGGACTGGGGATGACTGACAGACGACGGCCAATGAGTCAGAAATGGCCACTCCAGTCTCTCTTGTCTTTGTCGGTAATGCTTTCCTGCCTAGACGTAGTAATTTCAGACGTGGCCATGCACCAGACTGGCAAGTCCGTAATTTGCGAAAAGGTCACAGTGCATAGCGGTATTAAGGCATGGAGCGTGACATCATCCCTCCGGTCCTGAAATCATGGGCTGGTGCCTCTGCGGGGCGGATGGAGACGTCAGTAGTTTAATTAAAGCACCATAGAAATTTGTCCCCCCATCATTTTCTAACCAGATCTAGTGATAAGAGTGCCGAGTGTCCACTGCGCCAAAAGGAACGCTTTCTTCGCCAAAAATAGGCATTTTTTGTTAAATGCATGGTACGTATTTGAGCAGAAATGATGGGGGTAACAAGGGCAGGTGTTTGAGAACATACCCTCACGGATGTTCGGAGAGTCTGGTAGCGCTGGATCAAATCACCCACAGTCTTCTTTAAGGCAGCGGATTGAATCTGCTCGGCCAAATTTTGGACTGTCTGTATTTCGGCGTCCTTTGCCGCCATTTGATGGGCTAGAGCCTGAAACGAAAAAATGCACCGCCACGGTTTTTATTTGTTCACAAAACGCGCTGAATGCTCCACCTCTTCACGGATCCCGAAAACCGGAAAACATGTTCACAAAAAGAGTCATGAAGTCGTGAAAGGCCAGTGCTGACTGCTATAGCCGGAAGAGTAGGTGGAGGAGGTGGGGGAGGAGGAGGATAAGGAGGAGGAGAAGGAGGAGGAGGAGAAG